>JAPWLS010001026.1:0-30490 GCA_028551675.1 Tineola bisselliella | reverse complement strand
ATTGAATACAATAATCAATTATGGACTGACACACCAAAACTCAATATTAATTTATTATATCATATTTTGTTTGTTTCACAATTGAATATAATCGTAATATAATATTTTTTTTTTATTCATTAGGATAACTTACAGCTATATATATATAAAGCCAATTAAACTTTTAACATCTAATTTCCAAAGATATTATTAACTAACTTTTACCCGCAGCTTCGCTCGCGTTTAAGTCATTAAATAAGTGTCAGAGATCATTTCAATGGTAAAAAACAGCTGAAACTATAGTTAGTCAGTTGAAAACTATATTAAAAAACAATACATTTTTTAAAATAAAAAGGATACATAGGATATGTTACTTCTAGTACCTCCAAAAATATATGTACAAAGTTTCATGATGATCGGTTAAGTAGTTGTTGCGTGAAAACGTAACAAAAAAACTCACATTCACATTTATAATATTAGTAGGGAAGTAGGGATAAAGGGATAAACGGAGTGAAAAGGTTTTTAATTTATTATACCACTAACTACACCTTACCGAAATATTTATATATTAAATGCTTAAATCAAATTTATAACCCAGTATAATATTATATATTTTCTTAATTATAGAAACATCAAATTAAAAAGGGCCTCAAAACATTACAGCAAAAGCGAAAATCACTCTCTTGCGGCTTGTTTCAAAAGTTTTGAACGAAAATTAATTATTTTCGGCTGAGACCCTGACATTAGCAGATAATGAACTCTTCACTGAATGCATAGACGCATGAATTTACACTTTCACAGTACCTTAAATTGTTATAAAAGTTTTTGACATAATTAAATGAGATTCAGCGTGCTATGACTTTAACCTTCGCTTGCTGTAACAGAAACTGCGTACTGTGAATGTTTTAGGGCATCTACACATTAAATATATGTACATACTGTCGAACCTGGATAAGCGAGAACTGGATTAGTGAGAAACTAAGCGAGAATAATGGTCACTTTTAATCTCAAACACCTCTATGAGAGAGAGTTTCTTACTCTAGATCTCTGTAAGCGAGGATATTTACAATAATATTTCAATGGAAATCTGAAAACTATAAGTGAGAGAAACTGCTACGTTCGTAAGTGAGAAACCTCTATGAGCGAGAATAATATTTGGCTTCCTTGAATTCTCGCTTATCCAGGTTCCACTGTATAAATATATGAACACAATATTCTATATGTGCCATTAATATCCGAAATCCTATACCCATAGTACAGTATATCTGGACAAGGAAACACAAACATCCACTTAGATCCAAACAAACATTAACTTTTGTTGTAATATAATATTTACTAAATGTTACAATGTTAATGTTGCGATGTTCACCACTCCGCCACAAAGTTAGCTTACTCTCAATAAATTAAGTATATAACTGTCACCTGTATAAATTAAGTATTTCTTATATAACTGTCACCTCCGTTTGAAATTTTATCTTCAGACGAAGTGTAACCATTTGCCGCAACGACAAAAATATAAATCCATATTCATGTATACTTATTACTGTTTAAAATTAATGAATAAAAATAAACATGTCATATGAAAAATTGGTTCATTAAAAAAATATATACTTAGTGTCAAATAACTATCGCTACAAATAACCATTTTATATTTCATATAATAAGCTCAAGATATTAACGCGGGAACTTAATCTTACAGTACCTATTATTATTGACAAATATTAACAATTTTTAATTAAATACGATTTTTATTTTGTTATTTTAGTGGTGTAAGTAATTAATTTTTGTTAATTGATTTTGCAAATATCGTATTGAAATATAATAATAATAATTAAACCCTATAGTAAGTCGCTTTATATTATTTAAATACTATTTGTGAATAACAAAAGACAACGCGCTAAACAAAATTTAATTGTAATATTGTTTATTACAATTGTATAATGGTAGGTGACTACCCCATTATCTGGGAATCGTTAACAAGCTCGATAAATGATCACACTCAAGAACGACTTTTATTTGCATAATTACGACATACACATCAAATAGTAATAAATTTTATTGTAATATCAATAAATTTAAACACCCAAGCATATTGTACGACTGAAAACGGTTTATTAAAATTTATTGAAATCTACTAATTTTAATACTTAAATTAAATTTTAATTTTTGTCTTATAGTAGTGAAGGAGTATTGAAAATCTTACTGTTAATTTTAATTTAATAATAAATAAATAAAAACATAAAATAAATATTTTAATGTATATTCATGTGTTTATTTTATTTTTTCTTTTATCAAAAATTTCGATACGGTAATACAGCTACATCTACTTTCTGTTTGGCGTTAAATTAAATAAAAATAAAATAGTAATTGTTGTGTTTAAAAAACCTCGTAATTTTACCTCAGAACCAGTGTAAACATTCCCAACAAATTATTATACAAAATTTTGAATATATTATTTAAGATAAAAGCATTGTTTATTCTCATGTAAATTTTCATGCAAAATGGATTTATTCGAAGGTAATTTTTAAATGTACTAATACGTCTTTTATTGGCACTATCTTAGAGTTGACATTGGAAAAGTAGTTATTTCGTTTTGGGTAATCCCAATTTAAAATGTTAAAAATACAATATATTGTAAAATTAATATTTTTATGTATATTCAAACTAAACTTTAGTTCACTACTTCACTGACACTAATAACGACGCCCAATTTAGTATAATGTTTAACTTATGTATACAAATTTATATATTTTGGTAAATATGATCTCAAACAAACTAAAGACGACGTTACCTTAAATATTAAATAGCTAAATTTACTTTTTCAAGGATATTATCTCTCACGGCATTTGCAAGAAATGGAAACTTTCCAGATGACTTCAAATTTGGTGTTGCAACTTCATCTTACCAGATTGAAGGTGGTTGGGATGCTGATGGTACGTACAGTTATGAAATAACTAATGTTAATTCAAAACTAGATACTATAGTTAACTTAACTACAGGTAAAACACAATCTATTTGGGATAATATAACACATGCTAAGCCAAAATTTGTTGAAGATGAGTCAAATGGCGATGTCGCGTGTGATTCATATCACAAGTTAGATCGGGATGTTGAAATGATCAGAGAGCTCGGTTTGGACTTCTACCGATTCTCCTTATCATGGCCGAGAATTCTACCAACTGGCTTTCCTGATAAAATCAATCCAGCTGCATTAAAATATTATAATAGTTTGATTAATAAGTTATTAAAATACGACATTGAACCGATGGTAACGATTTATCATTGGGATTTACCGCAATCAATACAAAATTTAGGAGGTTGGACCAATCCTAACATAGTTGAATGGTTTGAAGATTACACAAAAGTCGTGTATAAATCATTTGGGGATAGAGTTAAGAAATGGACGACCATTAATGAACCTCAAATAATGTGTCAGTTTGGTTATGGAGAAGGGGTCATGGCACCTGGAGTCTATATGCCGGGGATTGGGAATTATTTATGTTCTAAACATGTTTTATTAGCACACGCAAGAGCTTACTGGTTGTATAATAGAGAATTTAGACCAACACAACATGGTATAAATGGAATTGTTCTAAGTGTTAATTGGCATGAACCTGCAACACAAACCCCTGAAGACATACAAGCTGCTGTAGACATGAATGAGTTTGATGTTGGTATTGTATTCCAATTTAAAAAGACTGAATATAAAATTGGATCCACATTGTCGTATAATTACATTTCTGTTTTCTAGTCTGGACAATACATAAATCCAATTTTCTCTGAGCAAGGAGATTATCCTGAATCTATGCGAAAGCGGATAGCAGCAAAAAGTTCTGAGCAAGGCTTTCCTAGATCTCGGCTTCCATTATTAACAAAACAAGAGGTAAAACTTTAAATATTATGCAAGTCTATTTTGTCTTCTTAGAACAAAATATAAGCGTTGGTATTCTGAGAGCTGTTTTTAATATATTTTTTTCTGGTAATATAAAATTACGTGAAATTTCAGATCAATTTGATTAAGGGTTCAGCGGACTATTTGGGCATTAATTCATACACAACTTATTTGGCTTATAAAAATACCTCAATGTTAGAAGGGAATACAACCGCAAGTTCTTATGCAATCCCTTCATTTATGGACGACGTTTCTGTTGCAACCGGACCCGTTTTAGGAGCAAATAAATCAGCTTCTCCCTGGCTCTACGTGAGTCATTTATTTTCATGGAACATTATTGAATTTGGTCAGGTTATTTTTATTAGTGGGTAGAATTAATTTTGTTTTGGTTTAGTGTTTAAGAAAATTCAATTATTAATTTAATTTTAAACTACTATTTATTCTAACATATGTCCAATAAAATTTCTATCTTAAATATGAAAATCATCACAACTTATTTTTTGATGTAGAAACCGGGTATACTTCTCGCATTATCCCCGTCTTCACAGGGGTTACGTCTAAAATGGTGGTCATCATCACAATTACATCCATATATATAATTTTTAATTTCAAGGATGTCCCAGAAGGTTTTTATTCAATGCTAAGATATATTAAGACGCACTACGACAACCCCCCTGTCTACATCACGGAGAACGGATTTAGCACCACTGGAGGTTTATTTGACGATGACCGTGTTCGATATATAAGAGGGTATTTGAATTCTTTACTTGACGCTCTGGAAGAAGGTTGTGACGTCAGAGGTTATGCTGTATGGAGTCTGATGGATAATTTTGAATGGAATAATGGATATACGTGAGTTTTTTGTTTGATTAATTATTTGGATTGAAAAAAAAATAAAGTAATCAACAATATAAAATAATAGTAATCAATTTTTTATCATGTAAAATAAATTCCAAGTTTTATTATTTACAAATTATTAACATAAGTAGTTACCCTATTCCAATCCTTATTCGTTTTCTTACGAGACTAACGCCATCTAGTGACATTAAACATAATTAAAATAGAATTACATAGATTAATTAAGACTTTATTATTCCGTATTGTTCAGATATAATGTTAATTAATTCTTTATTATTTTATTAACTTATATATAATAACATTGTAATAATTTTAACGAAATAGTAACTCAAACGCAAACTTGCATTTACCCTGTTAAGAGTCCTTTGTGAAAGACGTAAATTTCAGAAAGTTGGTGATGCGGCTAATACTTGTAGCCCATTAGTTGCCAACGTCTTGATCTTGGCAGCTACGCACATATAAACCTGATTTATTTGTCTAGGCGAGAATAATAATATTTATATAATTTAGACGAAAACAATATCAAAAACAATACTTTATATTGTATACAATTTTAACCAAATCTATCGTACTGTGGCGGTACCGTCACTTTGAAAGTGAAGACTACCTACTTCTGGAATAGTTAGAGAATACTTCCTTATAGTCTCAGTTCACGGGAGAGAACACATATACATATTTACTAAGCCAACGGTTCTCAAACTTTTTTGGTGAAGGAAAAAGCCTTAACATAATTATAAAAAACTGATTTATATATTTATGAATAATCATATTGCAATGTAATATTACGTAATATTTAGTTGGAATATTTGGATGTAGCCTTATAATCTCCCTTTGGTAGGTATTTTTTGCAGTATTTTAGCCCTAGGGTTCCGCGGAACACACTTTGAGAATGGCTGTACTAAGCTATTTAAAATCCACCTATCTTACACATTTACTAAGTATAAAATGCTGTATTCGTAAAAGAAGCCATAAGTCTTATAATAAAATATGGTTGAAAACACAATTAATTAATTTTGAAAAGAGAACAAAAAACAATAGAATAGAAAATATTGTACAATACAATAATACCCTTTCTGTTATTAATTAAAATTACGACAGTAATTTGTAGAGAGAACGAGAACAAGAAAATGCAATTAAATGTAATGAAAACATATTATATTGGTTCTCGGTGATGTAATAATATCTACAATTTATCTAATTTAGTACTTTTTAAGTTAGTATTATTTGATTTATTCTCCAAGACGCCCTCTATGGGGTAGAAGTTGCGAAATGGTTTCGGATTCGATTTTCGAACCAAAAACGTATTCATTTATTTATTTATAAACCTACCTACAAAATTACATTATGACTATATACTATATTATAAAAAGGACTACTATTAGGTATATAAACTAAATCAAATTTGATGATAAAGGAATAGATGACACTTAATATGAAACTCAATAAAATTACAAAAATACATCGTTTAGATGTTATATAAAAGAAAAACAAAAACCAAATAGATATACGAAAGAAAAAACGAATTAAAATACTAGTTAGTTAGTTAAAGAGAGTTTAGAAATCGATTCGACAGCTAAATCAAATTGAAAATTATTAAATTAATAAATTTATTTCATTTATATTTATATATGTATTGACGAGTAAAAGCGCTTTATTGGAGCCCATTTACTAAAAGTAAATAAATTTAAAAAAAAGATTCTTCTTGGCCTGATACCTACCTATAGTACACAGTACCTATACTAATTTGGGATCATATATACGTATACTATTCTGTCTGGTACCACTTAAGCGTAAGACAAGATCAATTAGCATGATTATTCTAAATCATCGATAAATTATACGCAAGACAAATTAGTTATGTAAGCAGTCACATGTCATCCTTCAAATTGATTGATGGACTATCCCGGAAATCGAACCCAGATCATTATCTCCCGAGAGTTCCGCCAGACGTACGAGAATAATACGAAATTTACACCATATGTCTAGGCTTTAGATGACTTCAAACGACAAAGTAAACTATCATCTGATTTTTCACATAATTAAAATCTTTCGACCAAATAGTCAATAGTAGATAATAGTATACTATTTAGTGTGTGTTTTGAGACGATTTTGGTCAATTGTGTAAATGGTTTTAACACTAGAACTGCCAACCGGTCAATATGACCTGTTTCAAAAATTCTTCACAAGACTTTTATGTAAAACCTTACTCGTTATTTTTTGAATATTTTTTTTTGTTTTAATTTTTTAATTGTTTGCAAGTACAAGTCATCCGGTCATTTTGACTGGTTGGAAAAAATAGTTCATATTGACTGGCTGATAGTTCTGGTGTTAAAAGTCGAAAATTGATCCGAGTAAAGTTGTTTATAATGCAATAATGATTTGTTGGTGTTTGGACAATTCGATGTCTAAGCCTAATTTTGGCGCTCAAAGGTGCTGTCAGATTCATTTGTTTTTCAATTGTTTTTAAATTAAGAAATACGTTTTATTTTTAAGTTCACATTTGTAATTCATATTTAATTTCTAAAATATATGTAATAAAGTAATCAAACGTAAAGAAGTTTTAATTGATTAAGACACGCACAGTTGGTTTTTTTAAATAAAAACATTGTTCTTTACCCACCTTATTTTCTATTTCAAGAAACCCGAGTCCAGCTGAGACTATTTAAACTATCATGTTGTCGTTGCAATTTTTTTGTGTGATTATATAATTCTTTCTCTGGCAAAGTGGTTTGCTCGTGGGAAATAACATCTTGGAAAAATATTTAGTTACTTCTCCGCTGCAAGTTTTAAGATGGCGCGAATTGAATTTGTATTTAATTGGTTTTTACAATTTTATTACAGTAAGAACAGTATTTAGAAAACAGTACATTTATTACGTTATTATAATATCCACAGCATTTGCGTTTTTTTTTTTGTTTAATCAATGTAAAAATTCTTGATATAATTTTTTCAGACAAAAATTCGGCCTCTATGAAGTTGATTTTGAAGATCCGAACCGCGAAAGAGTACCAAGAAAAAGTGCACTAGTCTACAAACATATAGCTAAAACGCATAAAATCGATCCAGATTATAATCCGAAAGAATTGACAATAAGCATTGATAAAAAGATGATTAAGAAAAGCAATGATACAGAGTCCATTGGCGTTTCTTTTAGTGAATTAACTTTGAAATAATAAAACTATACTGATTTAAATAAATCTATTTAGTTTTTTTTTATTATTGGTTTATTTTTAATTCCAATCGTACAGTAATCACAAGGATATCTATAGCACTAGGTCTCCTAGCTTAGAGTTAGAAACCTGTACACGCATATGTATTATTAACTCCAATAATACTAAAATTTTCTACATAATAACAATGAGGTTAGTCAGCTCTAGGTTTAGAAACATTAAGGCCCTAGGTCACTTAGTGTGGGAACATTAATTAATTTTCACCACGGTTGTGTATAATAAATATTAATTATAAAAGGAGAATTTTAGGATGAATAGACTTAACGAGTTTCATATATATACATACATATACATATATACAATACATGCCTTTTTAGGCTTTAGACACCTAAGTGCTTTTATATGTAAACACTAGGAAAGAAATTCTGCCTACATTACAAATGTCATCGTACTTACAAGTCACGTATAATACGCGGTTTTACCTTTAGTTTTAAAATCAATTCAGTGGTTTACACTTCCCCGAATCAATTTACAAACAACTTTATTATTTACTAGCTGTTGTCCTCGACTTCGTTCGCGTAGTAACGAAGATATAAAGTACTATGAAGTTTAATGATGTTTCATATTTCAAAGATGCCTGCCTTTTATGGCAATTTTTACCAACCTTGGGTTTATTGTAGTTTTAGGAAGGATACTTTTTTTTTCCTGTAATTTATATAGCCTATATTGATCAGTGATAATGTAGCATTCAAATGGTGAAAGAATTTTTGTAATCGGTCCAGTAGTTTTTGAGCCAATTCGTTACAAACATACAAAAATACAAATCTTTCCTGTTTATAATATTAGTATAGATAAGTTCAGATTTTATAAGAGCTTTAATTTCAAATTGACCGTTTGCGGTTGCAGTTTTTTTAAAAATTCTATTTACTTCTAGAAGTACAGACACAAACAAGTGCACAAGAGAGCTTTGATTTGCGGTAAGCAAACAATTCTAAAAGGATGATTCCGACGTCTATATGGATTCAAACTTTAACTCAGTTTCGCATTTACTTTGACAAAGAAAATACGGTTATTTTAAAAGACATTCCCTATTATGCTTCTTTAATAGTTACTAGCTATTGCTAGCGACTTCGTTCGCGTAGTAATGAAGATATAAAGTACTATAAAGTTTAAATCTTAACATGAAAAAGTAGTTATTGTGACATAACTGTAATAGTTAGACATAGTATTGCTGACTTTATTGTAGATATTGATGTCCTCTATAAAACTGTAGTACATCTATTGTCAATAATTTCGGCAGCGTACGCAATATAATGATTTTTTTTTCACACTTTGGGTTACATTATTGAAGTTTTCATACGGATCCCTAACGTTTTTGAAAATATTCTATAGCCTATGTCCATCAGGGATAATGTAGGATTCTAATGGTAAAATAATTTTTCAAATCGGTCCAGTAGTTTTGGAGCCTATTCAATACATACAAACAATCAAATGTTTCCTCTTTATTATATTAAGTATACATAATGTTTTTTTTAAATACAACTTTGAATTTGGAACATTATTTTGGATCAAGTAGAATTAGTAGCTGCATTAACCGAATTGGCTTAGTGTATTGACATCCTAAAAGCTAGTACTAATGTACATAAATTTATTATAGTACTTTAGTTTTCAGTGCATCAAATAAATACATTATAAAAAAGGAACTAAAAATAATCCCCTATTTACTAGATCTACGTAATAAATTATTATTATTGCATAAAGTTTTCACGGTTTACTTCCTTAGCGGGGTTAAAATTACATAAATCAAGTGTCGTGAAAGTAAAGCTAGAAGCACGTACGTCGCTAATCCGAGTACATAGGCTCCTTATTGTGTTCCAAGATATATATTTTTATAAGACAGCTATTTGTACGTGACACATTCGTTCTTATTTCTTATGTTACTTGTGGAAGTGAGAGGTGACGAATTCTTCATATATATTAAGATTGACATTATGTGTTCTTGAACAGAGTGAAATGAAAATCGTTTATTAGCATAGGCACTAAAGGCGTGTGATTGCTCATCGTTAGACTCTATAATGGCCTCGGAAAGGCGTATGACGAGAAGTAGACCACAAGAAACTCGCCAATAATTAACAAAAAAAAACTGGATTCGTGAAGTCATATGAGTCATTTATTACATCCAAATTATAATTCAAAGATTTATTCTATTTACGATTGCATTTGTTTTGATAACATATCCTAATTTCGTTAGAACTGCGTCGGTTGCCTCTACAAATTAAGAAAATTTTAGTATTTTGACATTTTATATGTCATGTGTTCTTTTGTTTTGCTTTCGTGTCAATTTGTAGTGTGATTATATTTTCAAATCCATTTTAATCCGCAGTATTATTTTATTAGTGTGTGATAGAACTAGCTTTTTGACATGAGGGTTTACGTGTGAATTAAAATTTTATAATTTCTCATTGAATACTCGATATTGGCAGAATTGTCTTTAATAGACATCTGAAGCCATTAATAAAAGAAGAAGAAGTGTGTGATAAAGAATTTTTTATTTATTTATTCGAAAATTATACGCACAAAACTTAAAGAGGAATTTAGTTATTTTTTTCTTCTCAATCAATGATTTTTGATTTTCAGTTTAAGCTTGTAAAGGTAGTCCAAGGGAGCAGTATAAGGAAGCATTAAGATGAAAGTGAAGAGTTTTTAGAGAAACTTATGTGAAATAATATTGCGGATTATTACGGATTAAAAATATAATTATCACAAAGCAAAATTGAAAAAAACGAAAGAAGACAGATAAGACGGGTGACAGAAGAAATGTCAAAATATCTTCATAATTTATATTGACACTCGCCACAAGTTTTATAGTCTGTTACAGGGAAATCACTGGTTCGGTACCCTGTTGAAACGAATATTTATTATAAAATATTCGTTATCTTTACATGACAATACTGAAAAGATAACTCTAAATAATTAGTATGTTAATATTATTAATAATAATATGAATATTTATTTATGCATATTAGCATTTAATTTTACATAAAATAAAGATGGCTATATTTAGTCTAGCTCAAAGGCGTTCCTCAAGGGAGACACTTTGCACCGCTCCACTTCGTTTCATCGTAAATACGCTGGGTTTTTATGTTAAATAACTTATGATATGCATTCCGTTTCCCTTTAGATTGCTATTAGAACATAATTTAATTCCAGGATTTATTCAGGAATATGATTTAGTCAATTTAGAAATTGTCACGTTTATTCCTGCAAAAAAAGTTAATTGGTATTCAGGCCAGTTTAACAGCGGTAATGGAGGCTTCAAATGCTTCAGCTCGAGACTGAAACCCCAGTATTGGGGTTGACGACACAATAATTAGAACTTTATTTAATATTTAATTGGATAATTTATAGAAAATAGGTGCGGAGGAACGCTTGTCAAAAATTGTGTTTTTATTCCACTACCTCCAGATCATATTTTATTTTATAGTCTGAAGCGCCCTGAAAATTTCTAACAAATAAAAAAAACTAGTTGTATAAGTTAATATTTATAATAAGGCACTTTTTAATGCATTGTTACTAAATAACCACACTTCTAGCCTTATGTTAAGCTAAATTATAGTTCATAAGAGGTAACAATTGCTAGTGACGAAAGCGATTAGATCACTTCAAGGAGATTACGCTTGACAGCATCTTCAGTATGTCTACTAATCTTTTAATTAACAACTAGATTTATATTATAGACAACATAGCTGATACTAGCTCGAATGTTTAAGAGATTCGTTCATACCATCTGCTACATTTTTAACTAGACAATAATTAAAGATCACGTGGCTATGTTACAATGTTTAACAACAAAAATTATGATTAAAAATTATTCTTGGTTTTACTATTGGCGAAAAGATCAATCCCTAATTCGGGGCGTGTATAAAAAATTTGATGTTTATTTTATTTAAGTACCTACAGCAAGCTGGTGGACTTTACGACGGACCAGTTTTGTTATCTTAAGGCATAACTTCGCAACTGTTCTCAAACTGTTTCTGAAGTGTGCGACAAATACTGCTATAGTTATTTTCAGGATTCTTACTTCAGGTTCAAATTTGGAATTACAATTTGAATTTATAATATGTTACTATTTCTTTTGTTTTAATTTAATTTTTTCTAGTGTCTAATGTTTTAGTTATTATCTGACCTTTGTTTTTGTGGAACAAGTATATATATTAATAATATGTACACTATTTTATTAATGGTCCGAATTCGAAGTTAACATTAAAGATGTCGCGCGATGTTGACCTCTCGTCGCGTACCTTAGAATAAATTGAAATGTTTACTTTTATGACAGGCATAAAGCCTTATTACGTTATGTTATCCTTTACTTTGTTGGACGTTTATTCGTTTATATTAGGGGAAAATTTGATTACATCAAGTTCGTTATCTGTAATTTGCGTTTGGTTGCTGTATTAGCATTTCAGGCATGTATTCCCTAATTGGATGGTTTAAAGGTTTCTCTGCCTACGCGTCTCTTTGCATCTTTATCCCAATTTGTAATTTATTTTGCTTGAAATTGGTATTGCTGGCTTTTAAGATTGTATAGCTGATATTGACTGACATGCTTCGTTTAAGTTAACTACATATTTTCCAACTCTGAACCTAATGATTGGTAAATAAATTCTGTTTAATAAACACAACAATATTCTCCATATCTTATACACATATGACAAACTGTTTGAGATAAATATGTGGCGGTTGATTCTACAAGCCGAAAATACTTATTTAAGAAGATTTGAGGTTTTGACGTTTAGTATGTCAGTGTCATTTTTCTTGTTTCTTCTGATCTTTTAACTGCCACAATGCATTGTGAAAATTATATTCTTAATCCATTTTAATCAGCAATATTATTTCACATAAGTTTTTCTAAAAATACATTAAATTCTATGTACGGAGCTTAGTAAACAATTTTCTTAACAACATTATAATTAGTCTGTATTATGGTTAACTGATGGTCTTGGGTAGTATCATCTCTTTCAAAAGTAACTCTTGTGAAGTGTTTCAGTTAGCTTTTAAATAAATAAATAAATTCTTTATTGCAAAAAAAAACAGTAATATTTTATACAAAGGCGAGCTTAATGCCATCGGCATTATCTACCAGCTAACCTTTGTCGGTGTGAACGGTGATATTTTAGTGCAATGAAAAGAAAAATAATAACTAAATATACACAATACATACATATTATAAAATAATAAATAATAATATAACAGGGTTCTAGGAGAAGCATATGCCCTGCTAACCTGTTCGGTGTTTACTTGTCACCTGAAGCTTTTATTTTTCAAAAGGTTATCAAATCGTGGTGCTATTTTTGAAACGTTAATAATCAAGTCATTTTCTAATTTCTCTTTTTAGTTTTGATGTCTAAATGTAAATTACAAGGGGGTCGCCTGAATTTTTCAACTTGTATAGGGGTCGCGAAATCAAAAAGATTGAAAAACACTGGTCTAGATAATATATAGATAGGTATTTAGTTACCTACAATTCTTTTTATTTTATAACTAGCAGTTGCCCGCGACTACGTCTGCGTAATAATAAAGATATAGAGTACTATGAAGTTTAATGATGTTTCATATTTCAGTCAACAGAAAATGCCTTCCACACCCCTGTTGCAAAATCTACTAACTGCCTCTCCGTCAAATTTCTAGTTTGTAGCAAAAAAATTATACAAACCTGCGAGAGCCCTTACTCCTTAATGTCTCCTTAATAACTCCTTTGCAAAATCCGTTCTTTGCAGACGACAACTAACTATAAAATATCTCCCTGTCAAATTTCATCTTTGTATGTCAAGCGGATTTCGAGAGAACTTTCGCTTTTATATTCATTGAATTAGATATGAATTACAATGTGAACTTAAAATAAAACGTAATATTTTTTTAAAAAAAAAACGAAAAACTGACAGCACATTTACCGCCAAAATTAGGCATAGACATCGAATTGTGTGATCTTAAAATAAAATGAAATACCTTTGCCTTAAAATGAAAAAAAAAAAAAGATATATATCTTTAAAAACAATTGAAAAATTAGGCATAGACATCGAATTGTGTGAACTTAAAGTGTAATATTTCTTAAAAAAAACAATTGAAAATATTATATAGCCTATGTTCATCAGGGATTTTTTACGATTCTAATGGCAAAAGAATTTTTCAAATCGGTCCAGTAGTTTCGGAGCCTATTCAATACATACAAACAAACAATCAAATGTTTCCTCTTTATATAGTAGTATAGATGTCTTAAACCAGATAGAAAGTTTATAAATTATTAAGTTTATTAATCTTAATTGCAATTATCACATAAAACTTCTTTCAGTAATATTTTTCTTTTATATAAAAATTCAACATTAAAGTATGCTAAAGACTCTCCTTAACTTTACAGTAAAGACAGAAATAGTTTATGCAAAACAAGTTAAAACTTGATATACGTATTGCAAGTATAGAGCTTGAAACATGTAAATTAATTTTATGCAGGTAAATAACTAACTAAAAATAGATTTAAACGTACGACCAAATGGATACAAATTGGACTTTGAACTGGAAGAAAGAATCATTAGAAAGGGATAACTATAGTCTTATCGTGATATCTCCTTTGCCGCTCACGACATCGTGGTCGTTTCTCTTTCTATCGCTTATATACCTACAAAAACTGTATCCATTTGAACATCGTCATGTCAATCAATACGAAGAAGTTAATCGAAATCTCTCTAATTATTTTAATAATCTATCCAATTAATTTTTATCTGAATTGCTAATATCCTCAACTTTACATGTTAAGTCATTAATATAGAATGCGCGTACAAGGGGGGCTACTCAGGCGCACTTCGACGTAAATATCATAAATCATTCACGAAATTACGGATTTGACAGCGACGTCAATGCTTGCAAGCACACAATGCTTATTTTAAGGATATTTGACAGGAATTTTTACGGGCTTATGTGTCAAAATTCACGTAACCTACTGAAGTGACGGCCGTATCACGAAACTTCGGATATGCCTGAGTAGCCCCACAGATCACGGCGCATCGTCATTTAAATGCTTTTAACTTTATTAAACCAGCTTTTAGCTACTGAAACGCAAAATGGCGCTAATTTTTTTCATTAATAACCTTTTTACGCTACGTTGCACTGAATAAGGCATTCCTATGAATTTTCATAGCATATTTGTTTGGGTTACTTTTATAATTAAGTTTACGTTAACAGGTAATGAAGTATCTTCCTAAAGCCATTACGTCTATCTCGCCTTATGTTATGAATATCTTGAACTACAGTCAATACAGTTGAACTAGTAACAGTTGAACAGTATTCACCTGACATTCCACCATCTGACTAACATCTGTTCAGATCACAGCAAAATTTTCTTGACTGAAATGAATGTACTAATCATGAAAGCCTCCAAATGGTAGTAGAAGAATACTTAGAATCTTTTTATATAATACTAGCTTTTATCCACAGCTTTGCTCGCATTTAAGTCATTAAATAAGTATCAGATATCATTTCAATAGAAATGAATCAATATCATTCCAAACAGCTGAAACTATAGTCAGTTGGAAACTATAGTAAAAAATAATTAATAAAATAAAAAATAAATAAAAAATAATAAAAATAAATAATAAAAGTATCCTATGTTACTTCTAGTACCTCCAAAAATATGTGTACAAAGTTTCATGATGATCGGTTAAGTAGTTTTTGCGTGAAAACGTAACAAACAAACTCACATTCACATTTATAATATTAGTAGGGATATGTTATAAATATCACTACTAGATATCATGAAAAGGCATTATAACTATACATATATCGAAATATTGATGAAAAAGAACCGCCGGGCACTCGTCAGAGAACTGTTCACAGCAGCCGTTCTGACCTAACTCAACGACTCTTCAATATATACCAATACCAATTCGACTCGTTGCTTACATAGAATATTTTAACCACACAATCATAATAAAAATAGTATAGTTCAGCCATTCTCAAAGTGTGTTCCGCGGAACCCTAGGGCAAAAATACTGCAAAAAATACCTACCAAAGGGAGATCATAAGGTTACATCTAAATATTCCAACTAAATATTACGAAATATTACATGGCAATATGATTATTCATAAATACATATTAATCAGTTTTTTATAATTATATTAAGGCTTTTTCCTTCGCCAAAAAAGTTTAAGAACCGCTGGTATAAGTAAAACAGTCACTGCATTGAATGGTGAAAAGTGGTAGCTATCGTCCATTCAAGCATTAAAAATAAAGTTTAGGAAATTATATTCTAAAATATACACAATCATATAGGTTTTTGTTCAACGAGAATAAAGTATAAAATATTTGATACTAATTTCATATATTTGGAAATGGAATTAGCTTATAGATTAGGTTTTAGGCATTCACACGTTGATTGCACGTTAACGTTTACTATATGAAAAATACTGTATAGGAAAAAGTTGTGAAAATTATAATTTTGGCTTGGCTTTAGTTGAGGACCCCAAGACTATACGAATAACGAAAAGATTAGGTCAGAGTTGGTTCTGACCGATATAGCTTGTCTTTTTTTTTTTAAATTGGCACAATTTAGAAAAAAAATATTTTATAATACATTTAGTAATTCCTGGGGTCCTCAACTAAAGCGTTACCATAATTTTTAATAACGAATATATTTTTTTAATGTTTATTATTATTATTGTGTAACATCTAAACTATGTATTTTTGTAATTTTATTAGAAGTGTTATCTATCCCTTTATCATCTTGAGCATACTGTCCTATTCTATAACTAAAATTTCATTTAGTTTCTATAATAGTAATCCTTTTTATAATATGTAGTCCTAACATAATTTTTTACGTAGGCTTTATAGATAAGTAAGTAAATGTTAGAATCTACCTACGAAAGATATCGAGGCCTAAGGGAAATCTTTTTAAATTTTGATTAATTATAATTAGGAACAGCCCACGGTCTAAAATACGCCAGTTTATCTAATTTATTTTACGCCTATTAATACCTATATATAATAATATGTTTTGATTTTACAATAAAAAAAAAATCCATGAATAAAATGAAACAATGTTCATTGTAGCATCGTCAGGGTTGGTTAAGACTGGTATAAATATAAACTACTTTTGATCAGTTGAAAAGAACAGTTTACTTATTTTGTCGGTATAATTTCTACGCTTATTTATGCTATTATGCGTTTCTCTTTTATTTAATTGAACTTCAAAAAACTATAAATAACAAAAAAGAGGTTAATTCGTTCTAAGAAGTAGTGTTGGTTTATGAAATAAGTCTCTCGTTCAATTCCTCGCATTTGAGAAAAACTTATTTTAATTGGAGGCAATTCACATAGCAAAAACATTTTCATAGCAGCTGCAGGAATTTTCTCTGCCACTTACCCTAAAATCTCGTTTTACTTGGACGCGAAGCTATTCTTGAAACTGTTTCGATTTAAAACATTTCTTTTACAATATGATTCTGTGTTTCTTAAACCTAATTTATAAGATTTATCTTTAATTTCTTATCTATTTAAAATATTTATTCCTGAAAAAACCTTAGAATTTTATCCTACCAGGGAGATTGTAGCAAATTGTTAGTAAATTAATATGTACTTTGAATAAATCTAATTCAAATCTAAAAAAATTAAATTAAAAAAGAAACAAGAATAGGCATGCTAATGGAAAATATTACACATATTTTACCAGGACATTTCGGTTGAATTAAATCTAATTATGCTTTAATCTTCAAAGCCAGTCTCTGACTTAATTTAATTTTTGATTCAACCTTTCCATTTTGGCGCGCACGCTTCAAAATTTATTTCATTTTGTAAAATTACAACTTTGAAGTGTCTATCCTAAGTTGCTATGGCAGAGGACTTGCTAAATCACTTTTAAGACATCATTATTTTCCGTGATCTGTACTACGCGCTACGGTCTGTATTCAGAAACGACGTTTAATCTATAATCACTTGATCATACTAGACATACTTGAGTATTGAATATGTGCTCAAATACGTTGCCTATTGAAATGAATGAAAAAATAAAATAGTTTATTAGCACAGGCAATAAAGGCAATCATAGCCTGTACATGAAATAACAAAAAAAAAAAAAAGAAATTTCATTTAGAAAAAAAGAGTGGTAGGCAGACTGATGATGGCATTAGCCCAGTATGCCGTCCTGGGGAAGTACCACCACTTTCAAGCGGAACACCCGTGAAGTGACCTAGTCGCGTTTTGGGATCAGCTTGGAAGTAGCCGGGATAACGAGAGGAGTGTGCCCTGTCAATTTGGACAGAGCACATTCGTCTCCTCAAGCCGGCATAGTGGAGTCGACTGTTGCACGCGGACATCTGTTTGTAGTGGCATCATCAGGATACATGAAGTGGCGAAACGCGTCGAGACAAGTTATTGAATGTTGTAACGGGAATTATAAGCAAAATAATTTCCTTTAATATGGATTTCCGCAAAGTAACGCCTGAAACAACCAATTATATAAATAAACATTTGAGTTTAAAGGTTACCTTGGGCCATATAAACCGCAGTAAGTAATTGACAGTTAACATTTTTAAGAATAACTGAAGAAGAAGTAGTATAAAGCATAAACAACTTTCAAAGTAGCCCGCTTTCAAAAGTTGCACAAGAAACGTTGGCACGGAATAAAACACCTTTTTGTCATCGTACATTTTGACGTAACGAGGTTTCTTTTTGTTTGTACTGTGACGGCTATTTCTTAAAGGGAATATAAGTAGAAGTTTTAAGCCTATAAAGAAATTGCGATTTTAAATACAGTGGTACTTCGACATACGAGTTTAATTCGTTCCGTAACCTTGCTCGTATCTCAAAGCACCGTATGCTGCTGCGAATGTACATCGGGACGCATGTTGAAGTCGTATCTCAAATCTTGCTCGCATCTCAAATCTTGCTCGTATCTCAAATCTTGCTCGTATCTCAAAGCAAAATATCGCTCGCTCGGCGGCTCGTATCTCAAAACACTCGTATATCGAGGTACCCCTGTATATTATTACATTTTGCAACAATAATTTGTTTCAAGTAATTATGTAAATTGGGTCGATTCATGGATTGCATCAAAAGATCAATTGTTTTTTCAACAGGGGATTCAATTACTGCCAGAAAGATGGGCGAAAGTGGTCTCTAATGATGGACAATACTTTGAGTAAAGTGATTGTAAGCCTTATATTTTAAATATATTTTTTTTAACAAAAAAAAAAAACAGCGAGAACTTATTCAAGGTCCTAATAATAATAAAAAAGAAAGATATAAAATTACTATTTCTAAGAATCGTGATTGTGAATAAACGAAAGCTTGTTATAATAAAATAAAATTGTATTATAATTTTCCAGGGACTTTATACACAGGGTGTAAATTTTGGTTGATTTCAAAACCTTACAAAATTCTGTTTCTCATACGTGCATTAAGTATTTCTTTCAATTATTTAATTATCAATCTTTAATCTTTCGAGTTAAGATAAACGAGCTATGTTTACGAAAACTACATGATATCATATTTTTCAGTATATGACGCAGATATGTGATCCTGAAAAACCCTGCTATTGGTCATAATTTAAATTGTAAACGATTGAAATGAACGAACGACGAAACGAAATGAAGACGATTTACAAATTTTCAACTATAGGTTAACTATAGTATATAATATATCGTTTCTTATGTGTACCTATAATTTAAAACTGATTTTGTTCGTTAAAACAAAATGTTATAATTAATTAGTTAAAGAATTTTATATATTTATTTATAATTAATAATAGTACATAAAATTAATTGTTGAACAAACAAATAACAAAAAATATAATAATAATAATCTTTTTTTAGACAAAAATACAAAAAATCTAGATACAATCTAACTCTATCTACATAACTAGTCCTAAGACTGTGTTTCTGTAGATATATATTTATAACAAAAATCTTAGTAGGTACGTGATTTTATATAAATTGTAAAAAATACAAGTAAAAAGCGTTTGGTTTTCGGCCGTTTACTGGGTGTTAAATTTAAAAGGAAAGGTTGCTCATTGCGGTTTTGTTTGTGTGCTTAGGATCTAAATTAAGTTAAACAATCGTATCTAGATTTCAGGTGAAAAAGGTGTGACTGTGTAAAGCTTTTGTTTAGTGACCAGTGTCTCGAAAATAATTATTACATGAGTTTTCTGTAACTCCTCCATACAATTGAATGTCTATATATAGGTACTACTTATTTTTGTGTATATCAAAAACAAAAGAAAATCTAAAATATATATTGCATTCTAAAATGTCAATAAAGTATAGTAATTATTACTTTAAATGTGTCGTCAATTTTTCTCGAAATTTCATAAGCGGACAGACGTCATAACTATGTACTGAGAATTTCATTCCATTGATTTAAGACCTAGTGAAGTGAATGCGAACCTATCGGTGAGGTGCAAAACTAAAATACATTCTAAATTTAAAATCAGCTCTACGACTCATGTAATAAACTGTACGATATTTAGCATTCCCGTGTCTAATCAAATTAAGTTTACTAAAGTTAGAACTTTCTCATTTAATAGCTTAGTATTTGGTCTGTTTTATGGGATTCGAACCTAATATACTTAGTGTTAAGTGTGAAACTTTTTACAGCGGTCGTAATCCTCGTGGAAATTTCGAATGGCTGCTGTTAGATGGCGATAGCGAAACTTCACTTTTTTATGTAAAGATTTATTTATTGCTTAAAACTAACAGTGTTCTCTGGTCAAGAGTTGTATATCGAATCTTTTTATTGAATCTTGTGGGCCGTTTATATACCCTTTTTGTAAATGAGTTGTAAAGTCCACTTATTAATGATTTAAAGCTAATGGCGAACAACAGTGAAGCCTATTATAAAACATTAATGAGTTATTAAAGAAACTTAACTAATTAGCTTAATAAACAATCATTATCACATATAGACAAATACTAATAGACAAATACTAATAAATTATACTATACATTATTAATGCAAACTATAATATAACACCACACACATAACACCTCCCCCCTTAGAATAAAGATTGGGCGTTGGCGCCTGAACTTTTAGAATGGGGTGATGCTGGCTCCGTTGATTCGAAGTCTTCATCTTCAGAGATGTTGCTCATAGGGATGGCTGTAACTTTCGTACGTCGTCTGCTCGAAGCATCAAAACAATGATTAAATATATGAATGCGTCCATCCCCTGGTGTCATTCTTCTTTTTCTTCTGCGTTGGCAGCATTTGTAGATTAAATATGATACTCTATGATTCCAATTATAGGAGTGTATTCTTTCGTAATAGATTTCGATTTTATTTTCAGTTCTTTCTCTTGAATATTTTTAGTTGTCTTATTCTACTTAAGCTATTTAATTGAATATCATAAATTTTAATCGATAACAATTTAAAAATTTGAAGTTTCTTGGCTTCTTCATAACTTTCTCCAGTTCTAAGATTATTTACTGCAATATTTATTTATGACGTTCATTTCAGCTGGAAACTTTGGTACACGTTCTTGCAGATCATTATTCTCTGATTTGAAGTTCACGTAGTCTTATTCTAAATGTTCTTATATTTCTGTACTGTTGGGATTGTAGACAAATAATTATGCTCATATAGGATAATGGAATTTTAATGGAATAGGATAAAGGTTACAGATTTCAGGGTTCAATTTCAATTATTGGAATATCTATATTGCGTCATAGTATATTTTGATTATTGTATAATTAAGAATTTTTTAATAGTGGAAGACGTGATCTGAATCTGATCTCTCATGAAGTCAACTTCTTTATTTCTAATTAGATTTATGAATTCTTTACAACTAATAAATAATTAAAATTAATTATTGTTTACTAAAATATACAATTTTTACTTAAAATTACTATTACTATTGTTATTAACACTATTTTTTATCCTTATTGACCTTTGTACGGTCTTAGACGATTTGCGTGAACTAACTGGTTTTTATTTGATTTACGAATTAAATAATTTTCGTTAAACGCTACTCTAATAATTTCGTAAGGTCCTTCCCATTTAGAATCTAAGTTGTTAGGAGTAGGCACGCGTAGCATGACTTTACTACCTACTTTATAATGTGCAAAGTTTTTGATTTGACTATCATAGCGTTCTTTGGCTTTTTCTTTCATTGCCTCTACATTTCTTAGCGCACAGTCTCGTGATACACGTAAACGTTCATTTAGGTCTTTAAGATAGTCACAAGCTGTGTAATCAGGAATAGGTTTTAATGAGTAAAATGGACGAGATTTATAACCAAATAATAGTTCATGTGGAGTGAAATTTGTAGAGCTATTTACAGATGTATTATGGCACATAATGGCTAAGGGAATTATTTGATCCCAGTTTTTGAGTCTACGACTGTGATACATTCGGATATGATCACGTAATGTGGCATGAAATCTTTCTAACGCGCCGTTTGTTTGTGGATGATAAGCCGTATTAAATGTATGATTAGAACCGAAAAACTTAACTAGTTGTTTAATAACATTATTCATAAACTCTGTACCTTGATCGGAATGGAATCGTTTAGGTACTCCATAATGTTGACAAAAATGTAATAATTGTTTAGCAACTGTAACAGCTTCTTTATCAGGAATTGGATAAGCTTGAACATATCTCGTTAATTCGTCTTGAAGAGTTAGTACATATTTATTATTATTATCGCTAATATCGGAATATGAGACTAGATCCATAGATACTCTTTCAAAAGGTTCAGTAGAAGTAGATGTGATGACCATAGGGGCTTGAAAAGATTTGCGTTGAATTTTGTTTTGTTGGCAAATGATACAAGAATCAATATAAGTTTTTATGTCGTTAGTCATACCTTTCCAATAATATTCATTTCTAATTTTCCTACTTGTTTCTAATATTCCTCGATGACCGGATAAAGGTTCATCGTGATACATTTTTAATATCTGTGGGATTTCTTGAGGATTGGGAGTTTTCACTATGCCTTCGCAAATAGTGATTTCACATTCGAACATTTCTGCTAAATATGCAATAATTTTAAGTTGTTCGTTACCTTTTAATTGACATGTTGATATGTACTTAAGGTCAGGGACATAAAGATTATCAATTTTATTTTGTTGAAGACAGGATAAAAGAGATTTAAAATAATTTTCTGAATTCCAAGGATCGAAATGATTTAATCTTACGCAAGAAAAATATAGATTTTGTTTTACATCAGAGACTAACAAATCGACATCGTATAAAGTTTTTTGTTTTTCGATATATGAATTTGTTTGTGAACATGCACTAATAGCTTGGTTAAATAACTTACTATGTTCTTGATTGTTACAGGGAACAGGAATAAATATATTCTTATGATTAGGTTTTAACAAGTGATCTGGGGATATTTTTAATTTAGGACTATCAAAAGTAACGTCTACAGATAAGAATTGTTCATAATTCAAATTTAAATAATTATCAGGATTGTTATTTACTTGATCAGTTAATGACTCGTCGGTCGTTGGGTTAATGAAATTAGAAGTCATTACCGGAGGTCGAGACAATGCATCGGCATTTGTATTACTTTTTCCGCTTTTGTAAACTATTTCGTATTCGTATTGTTCTAAATATAATCTCCAGCGTACGAGACGACTACCTGGATCTTTTATTGAAAATAACCACGTCAATGGTTTGTGATCGGTAACGATTTTAAACTTTTTACCGAATAAATAAGGTCGGAAATGTTTGACTGACCAGACAATAGCAAGAAGCTCGCGTTCTATCGTAGAATAATTTGATTCCGCTTTGTTTAGAGTTCGCGAAGCATAAGCAATGGGTAGATCTTTCCCAATTTCCCCTTGAGAAAGTATTGAACCTACTGCATACATTGAAGCGTCTGTTGTCAAAATGAATTCCTTACTGAAATCAGGGTACTGTAATATAGGAGTAGTAGTTAAAATTTCCTTACAACTATCTAGAGCTTTTTGCTGTTCTGGACCCCATTCAAAGGGTGTGTCCTTCTTTAAAAGACTAGTTAAAGGCTTAGTTAATTTACTAAAATTAGGAATAAATCTTCGATAATATCCGGCTAAACCTAAGAATGATTTAATGTCTTTACACGATTTAGGAGTTGAAAAATTTCTCACCGCAAGTACTTTATCTGGATTAGGTTTTACACCTTCACTTGATATTATATGACCTAGATAAGCTACTTCCTTTCTAAGAAATTCGCATTTATCAGGTTGAATTTTAAGACCATATTGCTGAATACGATTAAAAACTTCTGTAAGCTTTTCTTCGTGTTCTTGTAAACTTGAAGCGAAAACTACTATGTCGTCGAGATATACGAAACATCTTTCTCCTTGCAATCCGTACAAAATATTATCCATCGCACGTTGAAACGTTGCGGGTGCGTTTTTCAAACCGAATGGCATACGAAGGAATTCGTAATGTCCATATGGTGTGCTAAAAGCTGTTTTAGGGATATCTTTTGGATCGAGTTCAATTTGATGAAATCCTGAGGCTAAATCCAACGTTGTAAAGTACACGGAATGTCCAAGTTTGTCTAGTATATCTGTGATATTAGGTAATGGATAACTATCTCCTACCGTTATATCATTAAGTTTACGATAATCAATAACAACTCTCCACTTTTGTTTACCGGAAGCATCTAGCTTCTTAGGTACAACCCAAATTGGACTACTCCACGGGGATGTACTAGAGCGAATTATATTTTGGTCTAACATCTTTTGAACTTGAGTTTTTACTTCTTGTTGATGAATTTGAGGAAATCTATAAGTTTTAGTATTTATAGGAATATCAGAGGTTGTAAGTATTGAATGTTTAGTTTGACTTGTAAATGTAAGAACTTCGTCTTCTATATAAAATATATCTGGAAATTTATTAATAACTTTATTTAAGGAATCGTTTTCCTCTCTATTAAGATGATCTCGTCTAATGAGTTCATTGATTTTATCCTTTCTCACCACTGAATTATAATGTATATTTGCTGTATTTATTGAATTAACATTAAAATTATTTGTATTTTCTTTAAATGAACTAGTTCTAATTATTGGTAAAGATATTAATACGTTGTTATTGCTAGTATTGACACAAGTTATTAAGAATTTATTGTTTACTACATTAACTAATGCATTTGGGATATGGAGATCATTATTTATTTGTTGTTTATTAACAATGGCAGGACCATTGATCACATCATTAGTAAAGCAAGTAATTACAGTTTCGGTACGACCACTAATGATTTGTTTATCACTTTGGGGTGATATGTCCGATTCATCTCCTAAGCAAAATAATTTATAAGAACGATCTCGAATTTTCATAATTTTTGATTTTACATATATGTTAACATTGAACTTTGTCATAAAATCACTACCTATGATTCCGTCAGCGTGTATATTTAAATTAGCAATATGAAATTCGTGTTTTGGAAATTGATCTAGCGAGATATAGGAAATACCATGAGATTGAATTGCGGATTTTCCGTTAGAAACACCTACTATAGATACTGTCTTTGAGGAATCAATAAGATTTTGACCTATTTTATCTTTTTTCAAAACTGATATAGCGGCTCCTGTATCTACAAGTATTCGTGCAGGATGTCCGTCTATATGAAATTTACAATGCAATAAGTTCTCTGGAGGGACATTTAAAGACGATATATTATAAGACTCAATTTTTGACTTTTTAGACTTATTTTCTGAGTTCTTAGACTTTTTCATTAATTTCTTAGACTTTAATTTTTTAATTTTGATAGATTTAGAAGAGCATGGAGTTTGGGGCTGATTACCCTGTTCGTGTGCTCGTGGAGTTGAAATAGCAGAGCTGAGAGTTTGGGGCTGGTTACCCTGTTCGTGAGCTTGCGATTCAGATTTAACATCATAATTCTCAATAGGACTATTTACTAATGGGTTTAAAGGTTCAGTGGGAATTGGAGTTTGTGTGCAGGCGTCCCTGGTTTGTCTTCGATAGACTGAACAACCTTGTGGGATGTTGCCTTCACGTACCAAACTAGGCATTTGTCCCCGATGGACTGAATTAGATGCACTAGAAAGGTTAGGATTAGGATTAGGGTTAGGAGTATGACTAATTAATTGATTTGGAGGACGTCTGGGTTTTGGATTGAGCATGGGATTGCGACTTCCAACGAACTGCTCTCTTCGCTGATCGCTTCGGAGTTTAAATTATTAATTGCTCGTTGAGAATTATTTGGTCTAAAATCTAGATTATTCGAATTATTTGTATTAAAATTATTATTTCTAAACTTATTATTATTATACATTCTTTTGCGACATTCACTAAATATATGCCCTGGTCGATTACAATAATTACAAATTTTAAGTGATTTTTTATTGTCATTTGGAATATTTATTTTTTTTTTTTTCGTCTGATATTTCGGCTATAAGTTTTTCTTTTATCTTACTTTTACACAAATCTACGCGATGAAAATAGTCAGTTACTGATTCGTTAGGTTCTTGGAACAACGATTGTAATTCTAAAATTAGATGTCCTAAGGTTTTGGTTAAAGAATATTTTTGTATAAGAAAAGTTTTAAGGTCTCGCCATTCTGAGTAATTTTTCATATGAACTTCAGCGGCTGAGTGACCAACTATTTTGTTTAAAGCGTAAACTAATAATAAAGGACGTTGGCTAATATCGGTCAGTGAAAAAGCCGTATCACATGACCTAATAAATCTATATAATTGTTCGACCTTTGAGGTATCAAATTCAGGGATCAGACTTAATGTCATATTTGTATTTAAATTATTGACTTGCTCCATTTTTAACATTTTTTATGTCTATATAAGAGCTATGAAGTTAATTGAGATGGAGATTGATATTTAACAATTGAAATTTGAAATCACCAAAAATCTATAGAATAATTATAGAATTAGGAAAAGGGATTCAAATTAGGATAGAGTTCACAGGAAAGTTTAGAGCATAAAATTTGCTACTCACCACAATAACAGAAACTTCAGGAGCTGCATCGTGCGGAATTCTTAAAAGCCTTCAGCTACCACTCGGCGATTTTGTCCTTGTGTTCTTCCGTCTTGCAGTATAATATCCTACCGACTGCGCCAAATTTGTTAGATGGCGAGAGCGAAACTTCACTTTTTGATGTAAAGATTTATTTATTGCTTAAAACTAACAGTGTTCTCTGGTCAAGAGTTGTATATCGAATCTTTTTTATTGAATCTTGTGGGCCGTTTATATACCCTTTTTGTAAATGAGTTGTAAAGTCCACTTATTAATGATTTAAAGCTAATGGCGAACAACAGTGAAGCCTATTATAAAACATTAATGAGTTATTAAAGAAACTTAACTAATTAGCTTAATAAACAATCATTATCACATATAGACAAATACTAATAGACAAATACTAATAAATTATACTATACATTATTAATGCAAACTATAATATAACACCACACACATAACACTGTTCAATTCCATCTTGTGGTTTCTCTCGAATATTTTTGATGTGAAACATCTATTGGCGTGGTCGCCACGCTATACTAAAGTATATATACAGCCTATATATAGTAGAGTGTACAGTGTGGCGACGCTTGCCGTGGCGACGAGTTTATTTTATCGAGTTATTTCTGAAATCTATATCATTTAAGAAGTTTTCGAATTTTTAATTTTTGTATTTAATATAAATAAATGTTTCTTAAATAAATAGTCATCATTTTCTGTAAAAAAAATCATAGTATTTAATTTTTTCATTAAGCAATAATTAGTTCCTGTTGTAATCTTGTCTTTTACGCATATGACTTGAAAAAACTCGATGTTTCACATCTGCCAGGCGTCCCGTGACGGCTCACATTTTTTTTTGTTCTTCAATAAGATATAGTTTTTTACATTAATTTTAACCTATTCAGGGACTATTTTTTATGGCGTGAATATCATATCATATCATTTTTTTAATAACGGAATAACCATTACCAGTGCACCCAAAATAAAAAAAAATATTTCTCTTATTGAGAGATTCTGTAGTGAATAAATTGTTATTACACTTTTGTTCTGTTTTTTTTATTAACAGGTTATGAAGAGGTTAATTAATTTACAAAAAGATAAGGCCTAGAAAAAACAAACCTACCCGTAATTATAAAAATAAAATATCTTTTTTTTCTATTTTTTATATTATTTTGTTATTTATATTAACATATTTTTATATTAATTTAAGTCATATTTAGAATGTAAGACGAATGTGCAGCGCCAAGATAAACCAACACTGGTTTTTGTCGCCAAGACAACAGATTGTAATATTTATTTTAAAATAAAGGATTTATTTATTACCTGTCTGTTTACGCCTCTCGTCTTCACTTTCTATAAAGTTTTATTATTTTATTTCACTAACTAATATTTTTTATTATTCTAACTAAATTCCTATAATCATATTGGTATAACGGTCTAGTACAAAACAATTCGTCTCAATCCAATACACAAAAAGGTAGAAATAATGGGTACAAGCGTATTTTAAATATATAGTATGCATATTCACCTTCAAATATTAACTGCATGATTATTATATTAAAAGAAAACACCAAATTTATGTTTATACTTCAAAAATATACAATTCTAAAAGGGCCTAAGTACAAGCGAAGTAAAGGTTAACACGAACCTTTATGTTATAACGTATAAGAATAATTTTAAAGTGTTTCATTTGATATTTGTATAGGACGTATTGGACCTTTTTGAATTTGAATAATTTCTTGTGACTAATTAGCTTTTGTTCTAACAAAATTTAATCAAATTTTGAAGGTAATTTTGTTGTTATTAATAATTTTTTGGTAAATTACTTTGTACTTAAACGCTAAGTGCCATGATTACTTTCTTATAAAATACATAATAAATAATATGTATCTATTACTTAATATGAATAAAAACAAAAGACAATAAATAATCTGATATTAGAAGAGTAGTTGAACGAAAGTGGCATGTAGAGAAAAAGATTAGTTCTGCGCTTAGAGCAGCGCTGTCCAACTTATCATAGCCTGCGACCATATTTTCTTCACCAAACATTTCGGGGGCCAAAAAGGTTGATCAATGAAAAGTCAGTTTATGTTAATTAAAAAAATATTTTATTTATACTAAAAAGAAAAGTATAAAATATTATTAATATATTAATATATAACAATATCTTTTATGTCCACATCAATATTTATTGTGGCCAGTCTAATTATATCTTCAAAAGTGGAATCTTTCAAACTATGTTTCTATACTTTGACTTTATACGAGTATATTCCATATCGGAGTTTGCACGCTCGCAGATATATGTACTTCCAAACATTGATACAATTTGAAGCCCAAGCCCGCCAGTTGGATAGCCCTGGCTTAGAGAGTTATTATAAAACATGATTAAGAAATGTATTGTAAAAAGATTGTTAATAAAATAACTTATAGGACAATAAAAGAAAGTAAATTATCTATTTCGAGACCTTGTACTGGTAGCATTGGGTTTGTTATAGCAGGGTGTAATATCGGTTGAGTTAAGGTCATTGTACGTACTTATTTTTAGTATTTGTGTTATGGTAAACCATATACATCCCTACTAATATTATAAATGTGAATGTGAGTTTGTTTGTTTGAACAACTACTTAACTGATCATCGTGAAACTTTGTACACATATTTTTAGAGGTACTACAAGTAACATAGGATACTTTTTATTTTTTTTTAAATATATTTTTTACTATAGTTACCAACTGACTACAGTTTCAGCTGTTTGGAATCATATTGATTCATTTCTATTGAAATGATCTCTGATACTTATAAAAGGACATAAATGCGAGCGAAGCCGCGGGTAGAAGCTAGTATTATATATAGTGCAACTACAATATACTAAATTCTAATCCTTTTTGAAGTTTATTTAGTTTTTTGTTTTGCAAGATATTATTGTATTTTGGAAGCCCGGGCAAGACGCATCTCAATTGTTTTGTTGGTATGGGTCTGATTTGTAATGGTGTAAGATTCGTTGCAGATGTTGCATAATTTCCTCCTTCTAAGTTAGTTGATCCTTCTTCCAATCCCTTAGACAAGGTGGAAACAGGCAAAGGTGTAATAGGCAACACAGTTTCAGTTGTTGTGCGTTGGTAGTGTGCTGAAGATTCAGGTATTGCCTCTATAGGAGTAACAGATGTAATTTCAACAAAAAGTATTCGCCTTTACTGCCTGAAAATCATTTGAAAATACTAAACGGGCAAAACGGATACCCTAACCGTTTTGCCCATATCCGTTTTGCCCAAAGTACCAATGTATACAACAAATGATGAATTGAAATATTGAAAATAGGTAAATAAAAAATAATAATCACAAATTACAGTCTTTTAAACCAACAACAGAATAAACAATCATTATTTATAAATAACTGATTGGTAATATAAAAAGTTGGTGTACAAACTTTTGCAAAAATCGTAAGAAAACAACGGAAATTTCTTTTTTTTATCTACACAACATACACTCGCGCTTATTGTTTTGGTTGAACTATCATGGCATTGCCGGCCGCAAGTGCAAGACCTGGACAAAGCACAGTCACGTCACCTATTGTAGTTTTCTAGAAAAAACGATTATTCTTCTTACCTGCCCTATGCTTCTTGCCCG
>JAPWLS010000160.1:0-14668 GCA_028551675.1 Tineola bisselliella | reverse complement strand
TAGGTATCTTTTGCAGTATTTTAGCCCTAGGGTTTCGTGGAATACACTTTGAGAATGGCTGGTTTAAAAGATAAATATCCACCTGTGTGAAGGTTTCACTATACTAGCTTGAAGTACACAGTCCAGATTGGCAGGTCATGGCCTATTTCCGAAATTGAGCCAAGTTATATCTTGAAGGTATTGATGCTACCCCGGGATAGAATATAAGTCTAAAAACCATCATACCATAGGTTCCCTACAGACATTTGTGATGTCCCTTCTTAGACATAATCCTCACCTAACTATGTTAGGGTGTTTCAGAGATTCCAATTGCCTTAGAAGTGCAATTTCTCGTAGTGTGGACAGTGGGATACCATCTTCCGTTAAAGCAACCTTCACTTTCTTCATTGCGACTATTTGGCCTGAGTTATGCAGGTCTCTAGCCTTGTACACTGTACCATATGCACCTGAAAATTCATGAAAGTATTCATATATATAAACTAAGCCTCTAAGAAAAACTTCATTGAGAAAAGAAGATATAAGAATTATTTTAAACCATTAACTTTAAATATTTAAGAACAATTTCACCAGTGTCTAAATTTGGATAATATCTCGTTGAAGCTATTTATTTAAAAAAAAGTCTAAGTTTAACTTTAGTTCTAAGCAAAACATCAAAAATAATGCGCGAGAGCCGGTCCTAGGTGGCATAAGGTTATGAAACAATTTATTCACCTGTTCCAATCACGTTGAGTTCTTCGTACTTCTTAGCTGTTTGAAACAACGCACTGACATCGTTTACTGACGCTGTGGAAGGAATAGCTGTGCTCGATTTGTTACTAAAATTTCCACCGGACATCGTGTTCTCCTGTAAAACACTTGTTTAGACAATACAATTCATAAAGCGTTCGCTTTAATACGATTAATATTACATTATATCAAAAACAATTTTGGGTTAAATAGTAAATATTTATTGAACTTTATAAAAACGAATGTGCAAATTGCGGTAGTGGGCCTAGCTCGTGGAGAGCGACGGCAGAAACACCTGCTCCATTATGCTACTAAATTGTGTTTGTAGTTTCATGTACGAAGCTATGATGTAAGTAGCGTATTTTAAAATCGGTTTGTTATTTAATGTTTGTAAAGTTCAGCGACATCTATTGAGAATTAGTAAAAGTAGATTTTAGTTGTTATACTGATAAATATGAACACTAGATGTCGTTACAAATCAATTTTTTAAATTATAATATTCTTATTAAATATGTATAAGGGTAGATATGGTTTTATAATTTTTTATATTTTTGCGTAAAAATTTTCTTTGACGAAATATGTATTAGAGAGTTTATATACAATTTTTTTATTATATAGATAAAATAAAATTGCAAAAAGGTGTTCCCCTACCCCTGCAATAGAAGGGCTCGTCCGGGATTTGAACCCGGGACCTCTCGCACCCGAAGCGAGAATCATACCCCTAGACCAACGAGCCTCACGCGCGGCTCCTTAATTTAGAAGTCATATATTCTAGACAAGACGTCATATTTTTATAATTAATAAAAATTACCATTTAAATTAAAAAATAAGTAATATATTTCTTATTATTTAAATATATAAATATTAAAATAGTAATAAGTCTAAAAAGAAACAAAAAGTATATAAAACAACTCTGAGGATTTTTAGTTAGAAAGTAGTCAATTGAAAGGCGAAAAAAAATTACCGCTATAAGAGTATTGCATCTCGCTTTCGCATTTAAAAATACATATCTTGTGTCTCGCTCTAAGTTCGAAATCCGGCTTCGTGTTGGTTCAAGACTGCCACAGTCGCGTCTTGTCGTATCGCCGCGCGCGCGTTAGTAGCGAACGATTTGAAAATACGTTGATTTTACATTATTTTGGCGTTTTATAGTTTAATGTTTGTAATTGATAACTAAAGATTAATTAATTACGTTGTGTTTTAGTGTGTTTTAATAAGTTTTCTATATATGTTTCATATAAAGTGTGATGTGAAAGCGAGGCTTACGTGTTGGTTGGTTGTCACGCAGTTGGGAGAACTTTTTTCTTTGTAAAACCCCACTTTTACAAGAATTTTGCGAGAACAGCTGATTTTTATAGTTTCCCCAGTATGAGGTAAGCAGCGTTGTAGCATATTAAAAACTATTTTATTTTGTTTATTTAAGTTTCTACAATCGTATCTATTTCAAAATTACATAAATAGTATAATAATATAACTTTTTGTATTTGTGATAGTTAAAATACGTATCTGGGGGGCTACTCAGGCGCACGAACTTCGTACGAAAATACGGACGTTTCCTATTCAGGAACACTTACGGACTCGTAATCATTCACGAAATTACGGATTTGACAGAGCCTTCACAACGGATAGGCCGCTCAATGCTTATTTTACAGACATTTGACAGACCTGTAATGTGTCAAAATTCACTTCGGAATGCCTGAGTGGCCCCCCTGTATTTTACTTAAATTTATTTATTTCATTTATTTGGGTTATTTTAACAATTAAATTAACATCTAGTTCGAAAAAACTCGCTTCCATAAGCATAAATGCAATAGTAATTAATTAACTGGTTAATTTATAATTTGTTTTAAAACGTTTTTTTGTTTACTATATTTAATAAGCAGGTCTTGGTATAAATTCAAAAAAAGTCAATAGGTTTCTTATTGACCTATATATATTTCCAAATGGATTCAAACAGGTTACCCTCACCTATTTTTTATGGTAAAAAATAAAAAATGACGTATTCACATTAGCTGTTAATTACCGCATGCGGTTTTGCGTTGCCTTTTGCGGGAGTTTAATAAACTATATGTTATAAAGCTTGTATAAGAACATACGTATCGTATATCACGAGAGCATGCGCATGCGGGGAGACGACGCTTATATCAGTGGTTCCCAAAGTTGACTAGGCTGCGACCTATCAAACTAAAATTTCCTGCCTTCAGAGTTACCACTTATCTGTCTTAAAAAAATAGGGGTATAAATATTGGTAATCTCAGATTCCCTAGTAGCGAGTTGTGGAACTAATTAGTGTAGGCTTTTGTTCTAATTGGAATTAAAATACTAATATGAATGAAGGAAGGTTCTATCAACACATACGTAGATATAAACAGTAGATACATGTAGTACATACGTAGATATAATTAGACTCAATATTCATTTGTGACCCATCAGTGAGTTTTTTACATTGTCTTTAGTGACTGTACTTATATAAATAAATAAACAATCTTTTTCAGTTAAGGTTAAACTATAAACAAGATACGGGTTATGTTTGTAATTATAACTTATCATGAAGCTAATTTTAAAAATATAACACGACGTTTTACCGCGTGCTTGCAACGTAACTTTGACAATTGGGATAAACATGCTGTGGGCTTATTACGAAATTTAGTATGGCTTTCGAACCGAGTTTGCTTCAAGCGATTTGTATGGAAATTGGAGCAGCGCCACCGCGTGCGGATTTGGAACTACAATATTTTAGATACTTAATTTTCGAACGTCTCGATCTTTCGTTCATTTGATAGATTGCTGGTGCTCGTTAGTCGTTAGTAAAAATTCATGATCCCGATTGCTAACGGATCCGTTTTACTTGTGGCAGCTCGATTCGAAAGCCAGACTAAATTCGTGATAAGCCCACTGGTCTCGCCAATGGTGGCAAAGTTTCGTCGCATTGAATCAATCAAATTAACCTTTAACTACTGAGGTGGGGGCCTCTGGGGCTTTGAGAAAATAAAATGTATGAATTACTCTAATTAGTTAATTTGTTGATTTTTTAAAATAATTTTATTTATTCTTGCTGATTTATGATCTCATGAGATTTTTTCCAAAAAATCCTAAGTGTTTTCTAAACTTTGAAATGATAGCTAATTATCTCCAAATAAATTATAAAAAAAATATTTTATTTTGATCCATCCACTGAAACTAAATATTAAACACTAAACCCTAAAAACCCTACAGATTTTTAAATATAATCACATATATTTACAGGACTCTGAGGCGTCAGTGTTTACGTGAAATTAAATCCACCTCAGCAGTTAAAGGTTAATATTATTAATCAAATAATAACTATTAAAATTACGTGGAATACATCGCTGTGTTCTTTTAACTTGGTCGGTTATCTACAAAATTGCAATTTTATAAAGTCGATGTAAAGTTGTCATTGTGCATATTTCTGTTTCTATTTCTAATCCATCATCCGTAGGTTCCTATTGGAACACTTGGACTTGTACTATATTTACGCAGCAACGACGACGGCGCCCTCTACTCACTCCAACAACAAATATTAACTACTAGATACAATCATAGCATAGTTTGTTTGTGTAGATTCTTCATTGTTGTATTGAGTATCTCAAAAAGCATTGAGATAATGTTAAATTCAACAAAATGTTGATTCAGGCTATTAATTTTAGCTCTACTTAAATCAAAGACACGTATGGTGGCGTTTTTAAAAATATTTTATTTACAAACAGCACTGTCTTAACTCTAGTAGTTTTGTCGAGGAAGTGATCATACATTAGTTCCCTTACCATCCTTATATACTATCTTAAACACTATTATCACTCCTTCATGCGATCGTCTGGGAAAGCATTCTTATTGGTTTATCTTGCAACTAGCTTTTGCCCGCGGCTTCGCTCGCGTTAAGAAGTATTATTAATTAGGTATAGTTTTTGGGGCTTTACTTTTGTTTAGCGTGTGTAAAAAAATTATCATAATCCTATTTAAGCGAACGTCTTCATCATAGTAGATCCAATCTTTAATTTCAGTTCAATCAGTCGAAAATCTAAGAAGATTTATACAAACTTTCATCCCCTATTTTATCCCCTTGGGGGTAGAATTGATCAAAATCCTTTCTTAGCGGATGCCTGCGTCATAACATCTACCTGCATGCCAAATTTCAGCCCGATCCGTCCAGTGGTTTGGACTATGCATTGATAGATCACTATGTCAGTCAGTCACCTTTGAGTTATATATATTTAAGAAGAAGAATGGGCGGTTTCATACACGATTCTAATTGAGAATTCTATGACTTATATATATAGTATTCACGTCAAAATTGCTGTTTTTCACTAGGCAATAGTATCGATATGTGATATGATAATGAATGGATCATTAAATAAGTTTAGAGAACTTGTGTGATATAATAAAGTAGATTAAAATGGATTTAAAAATATCATTATCACAATGCATTGTGTCAATAGAAAGACAAGAAGAAACAAGAAAGATGACACTGACAGACTAAACGTCAAAACCTCAAATCTTCTTAAATAAGTATTTTCGGCTTGTTGAATTGACCGCCACAAGTACTCCCCTCTCGGTGAATTCAGAAGAATTTATATCCGGAAAGAGTATTCTGTGCCCATTGATATGTTGTTACTGTCTTGAAAATACTTAACACATGATGTTGTCTTGATGAAAAGGATGGTTTTGATGTTCTGGTTGAAAGAAAGTAGCATTTTGAGTTTGATGATGTTTTGCATTAACTGACTTAAGTACACGAACATGTTCTCCAAGTTTGAAAGCGAAGGTTCATGTCCGTGGCAGAGTCTTCTGGCCAGCTAGTGAAGCGATTAATAATATTTAATAACATGTATAGATTGGATGGTGGAAGAGGTCCAACAATATCTATAAATACATGAGAAAATTTGCAAGGCACAGGATCTTAACTGCCGATTCCGCTTCATATGTGTTTTGATACTTTTCATTGGCCATGTTGTGAAGAGCTGATTCTGTTAGGCATTGTAGTGGCATTAAGCGCCCTGTAATCACCGTATATTAGATGACGACCGAGGGATCTTAGAATGTCTACATATACCGAGCTCAAAATTTGCCGTTAGTTTCATAACTTCACAAATAAGGTTATTTTCTGGTTGCGTTGTTCGAAAGTCGTTGGGTCACCACTTTTAGAGAAACTTATGTGAAATAATATTGCTGATTAAAATGGATTAAAATATATAATTATCACAATGCATTGTGGCAATCAAAAGACAGGAAAAAACAAGAAAGATAACACTGACAGACTAAACGTCAAAACCTCAAATCTTCTTAAATAAGTATTTTCGGCTTGTTGAATTGACCGCCACATAAGTATCAGAGATCATTTCAATAGAAATGAATCAATATGATTCCAAACAGCTGAAAACTATAGTAAATTGGAAACTGTACTAAAAAGTATCTTCTTCTTCTACTTCTAGTACCTCCAAAAATATGTGTACAAAGTTTCATGATGATAGGTTAAGTAGTTGTTGCGTGAAAACGTAACAAACAAACTCACATTCACATTTATAATAATAGTAGGGATTTAAACATACACAACAAACCGTTAACAAACCCACACATAACAATTGTTTATATAGAAGAAAAATTAAGCTAAGTTTGCTAACCTAACAATTGTGTTCAACATATATACATTAAAACGAATACTTTTAAATAACTGTAACACGGATGCTAGTCTGTTGCTCACAAATTTCGGACACTACGAAAAAGCCAAGTTTTATACATCTCTCTTTCTGGGTAAAGCATCACCAGTTCTACGTGTATGGTCACTACGGTACGCACAGAACTTAAAAGAAAAAACCGACTTAACAGTTTATTTGACTCTTCCAAAAACTAGTTCTTGTCTCACCTACGTCGAAAACAATTATAAAGTCATTGAACTGCCATTTGAATAACTTGCCGCGTATCTTCACGGCGTCAGCGCAGCATGGATGGGCAGGCATGAGCCATAAGGGGACATCCGTAAATTACGTCACACTTTAGGGGGGGGGGGGGGGGGGGTCCTTAATTTCGTGACAAAATTAATGACGTCACTAATTTTGTAATTTCTAGATAAAATTACTAAATTAGTGACGTCACACTAGGTGTGGGTTAAAAATCATGAAATTAGTTTAACGTAATAGTACAGAGGAGTATCTACGTATTGTCCAAGTTGTCCATGACTGGGATGCGTGTGTCTTGCCTCTGGCATACGCTTTGGATTAACTCTGGCATACGCTTTGGATTTAACCTTTAACTACTGTTGGCAATTACTCCATTTAGTTACTATTATATATATATAATAATAATTCACATTTTAAAATTCACCTCGGTAGTTAAAGGTTAATAAATAAACACATTTAAAGTAACTACAATTATTAAAACCGTGCTACTATTTAAAAAAACTTCGGAGCTACTTTTGGTCAAATGACCGCTACCGTCTTTTAATAATTTTGGTTCCACGAAAGTATGTTATTGAAAATAAATGCTCGCTCGTTAGTTGTTGTTTATAAAGCGAGCTAGTAGTAGCAGTGGTAGTATGTGGGTCAGGCGAGCTGGCAGGTCGGGCGGCCTTCTGCACCGTTATGCGTAGACGATGCGTGTACGCATTTTTTAACATCTATTTACACAAATAACATATTATTATTATTGTTACACAGTGTAAACTCTATGTAACAACACTGAAGGAACTGTGTATTTTAGGGCGTTATAGAGAGAGTTGTCGTTAAATCAGAATAATAAAATGTTTATTTCAGACTAGTGTTAGTAATTACATAAAAACAATCTTATTTGAACTAGTGTTTCATTGTATGGAATACAAGCCAAACCAACCAAAGCCAAGTGATTTCGACGCTTTAGGGAGTTTGTCGTTAAATCGAGTGACGTTACATGGAGTATGGAGATACATTGTATATTGTATTTTTGATTACAATAATATTATATTGACACTAGCTTTTGCCAGCGGCTTCGCTCGCGTTAAGAAGTATTATTATTAATTAGGTTTAGTTTGTGTGGCTTTACTTTTGTTTAACGTGTGTTAAGTAGTTATCACCATTCCTGTCGTGGATCATAATTGAAAACTTGCTCCAGTTATTAACCACATATCTGTCAATTTTTAATTTCAGTTCAATCCGACGAAAATCTAATAAGATTTATACAAACTTTCATCCCCTATTTTATCCCCTTGGGGATAGAATTGATCAAAATCCTTTCTTAGCGGATGCCTACGTCATAACATCTACCTGCATGCCAAATTTCAGCCCGATCCGTCCAGTGGTTTGGGCTGTGCGTTGATAGATCACTATGTCAGTCAGTCAGTCAGTCACCTTTGAGTTTTATATATATAGAAGATTTACAATGAAAAATATATACATTGAGCGTAATTTGAAATTATATTTATTTTTTACAGTTATAAACATTTAATATGTTTCAGCTTTAAAACTAAAACGAAAACAGTTTTACAGAAAAAAAATGGGTGTAAAGTGAAGTCATTTTAGTTCAATTTTATTATATAAAATTAAATGTATTATAACGTTAGACCTTACTAACATATTTGGAACTAGCATTTTGGCAATACCTTCAAAATATAATTCTTCATCTATTGCAGTGATTCTCAACCTTTTTTTTGTTGCGGCACATATTTATATAAATAGTTTATGACAAAAATTTTAAATATACGAAATAAACTAATATAAATTACAATAATAACTAAACGTTTATTAAGGGATTAATTACAAGCTAATATTAAAAATATTTTTCTTTTTAAATGATATAATTTAATAATATTAACATTATTTGTATATTTGCAAAATTTGGCGGCACACTTTTGGAATTTGGCGGCACACAAAAGTGCCGCGGCACAGTGGTTGAGAATCACTGATCTAATGAAAAATGGTTTCTGAGATACTAGATACAACAACGAAGAATCTACACAAACAAAATATGCACAATGACAACTTTAGATAGCTCTGTTGTAAAATTGCAATTTTGTAGATTACCTACCATATTAATAGGACCTCCTGCATTGAATGCTTAAGTAGTTGCTGAAATTTTAATAAGAAAATACATTGTATTGCGAAAACCTTTAAAAATAATGCTTTTTTAACACGCTTATATTAGCTTGGGTTGTATGTATGTATGTATGTAACGGAATGTTTGAGCATAATTTTCACCAATTTCCAGAAGTTTGATTAATTTGAAACTTTGCATGCGTATTAAGGATCGATGACAATGCAATAATTTAATAACAGTTTCCCATTATCCTTATTAGGACCGCCAGGATTTATAAATTCTTTTATACATCCTGTGTAGTGGAGTAAAAGAGATAAAGCTAGCGCGCGCGGTTTTTTAGTTTTTTTAAACTATTTAATTATTTAAGATATTGTATTGATTTTTATTTATTTTAATAATAGTACATAACATAACACTCGGACGTAGTTTAATCTGCGATCACCTGATCATTACTTTTACTAATAAATAATAAATCTTCAAACACGACAACCATTAGACAGTAATCAAAATAAAATTGTAATATGTTGCATATACTTATATATCAAACATCCAGTTTAAATATTAATTTGCATTTTTTTATATATTAATAAGTAACAATTGAAACGATTTCTTATAAATGCGTGTAACAGAACGTAATGACAGCTAGGTGACAGTAGACAGTTGCAATGGATTATTATCATTGGTCAACAATTTTTAAAGCGTGTGATTGGTCTATTTTATTGTTTGGTGTTTTGAACTCTACTCAGTGAATGTAATTTGAGTGTAATTCAATTCTTGCTACTTCCCTCAAAGCATAGAGTTCTTGGATTATATTTAAAGTTGTGAAGTCATTGGACTTGAAAACAATTACACGAATTCCACTATGCTCATTCGAGCGTGTGTGGGTCATATTAGCGGTAAATACAATTTGCACTCGCACCACGTATTTATTGATTATAATGCAAGAATTATGGCCGAGCAGACAATGGCCTCTGTGACGTCATCCGGCACCCGTTATTAGGCAAAGCAGGTGGAGTTTTAGAAGAAGATCAGATATACAGAAGAGTATACTATGATTGTAAATTTACTTAATTATTTATAGCAGCCATTCTCAAAATACTGCAAAAACACCTACCAAAGGGAGATTATAAGGTTACATCTAAATATTACGTAATTACATTGCAATATGATTATTCATAAATACATATAAATCAGTTTTTTATAATTATATTAAGGCTTTTTCCTTCACCGAAAAAGTTTGAGAACCGCTGATTTATATCATTTATTAAAATTAGACTTAGAGATTTAGAGTGTTGTTACAGGTAGTCCTCGTTTTACGTCACTACTCTCTGCTACCTAACACGATATAGAACCAAGGGCTGCCTGTTTTTGTTTATTTACTAGCTTTCACCCGTGGCTTCGCTTGCATTTAAATCATTAAATAAGTATCAGAGATCATTTCAATAGAAATGAATCAATATGATTCCAAACAGCTGAAACTATAGTCAGTTGGAAACTATAGTAAAAAATAATATATATTATTAAAAATAAAAAGTATCCTATGTTACTTCTAGTACCTCCAAAAATATGTGTACAAAGTTTCATGATGATCGGTTAAGTAGTTGTTGTGTGAAAACGTAACAAACAAACTCACATTCACAATTTATAATATTAGTAGGGATTATTGAGAAAAATGATTTTCGATTTTAATACTAACAATAGTTTATTTCCTTTTACAGATATGAGAGATGAACTGGATGCTAATAGTGTGTAAAGGCGAGTGTAATTTTAGTGATGTGACACTCTAGTGATGTGCAGTGAAAGAAAAATGGCGGCGAGAGTCGCTCGAAAATGGCGGACCGGGGGCTGGAGATTTGGCGCTGTATTATTTACAATTTTAATCGAGGTTGTTAATGGTAAGTAGCGATTGTAACACCCACTATGCCGGCGCTGTTACTACTCAGGCATATCCGAAGTTTCGTGATATGGCCGTCACCTCTGTAGCTTACGTGAATTTTGACATATAAGCTCGTAAAATAAGCATTGAGTGGCTTATCCGTCGTGAAGTCACTGTCAAATCCGTAATTTCGTGAATAATTACGAGTCTGTAAGTGTTCTTGAATAGAAAACGTCCGTATTTGCGTCCGAAGTTCGTGCGCCTGAATAGCCCCCCTGGTTATAAATATCTTTGACTTATACCGCGGGTAGGTAGAAATAACAATCTTCAAATTGATACATATTGGATTTCGGAGTGGAAGAAACAATCATTAGAAATAGATAACTGTATTCGTATCATGTGTGAAAGAGATGCAGATGTTTCGTTTGCTGTTTACGATACCGCGTTTTTCTTTCTATCGCTTATATACCTACAAAAAGTGTATCCATTTGAAGATTGCCTAGCTCTAAGTTGTAGTAGCATGTGTATATAAGATAATTTTTCGAAAACCAACACTCAGACGAAATTATATTTTTTTTATAAATGTTAACTAGAATAATCTCATAAAATATGGTAAGAATTTTCTTATATTATTTAACGAAAAGTTTTCTCCGATAAGTCCAAAGGAACCTAGTTTTTTTTTTGTCTCTGTGTGTGTTTTTATAATATTTTAATAATAATTTAGTACAGTGCTACTACCTTCAGTGGGTATTTCAACAAGTTACCCATAAAGGGGGCTGTTGATGTAAACAGTATAAATGAAATGAAAATCGTTTATTAGCATAGACACTAATGACGTGCGCTTGCTCATTGTTAGATTCTACAATGGCTTCGGAAAGGCGTATGACGAGAAGACCACAAAAAACTCGTCAATCATAGTCTGTATATGAAATAATTAACAAAAAAAGTAAATAATCTTTATTATTATATAAATATATAGCTAACCTATACAACATTAAATTTGAGTAAGCCAACAGTAAGCCAAGCTCAAACGCTAGTTTAACCACATATTTCCATTGCTCATGTAATCAATAATTTTGTAGTAAGCCTTTTGTTTATTCAAAGCATCTTAGCTCATTGGAATTTATATAAATTGCGGCTTAAGCTATTTCCAGTATAGATGCTAGACAATATCTAATGTAAATGACCTAAAAAGACCTTGAGTCCGGTCTGTCATCGCGGGCAGTGATCCGTGTCGATACCCCAAATTCGTCATACTTGAAGGAATTAACTATAAGAAATACGTTTATACAATAAGTTAAGACTGCAATGCTTTCGAAAAATCATAGTTATTTAAATTAGTTAGGTATCACGCCTCTCTGCTGGCAGAAATTCCAAGAAGTGAACCTGACCCGCTACAATCAATGGGCTGGGAGGAACAGGTTTCGTTTAGTGGGCTTCTAGGGAACTCGCAAGCCCTAACCGATGACCTAAATTTACTACCTGTTACGGCATGCACAGTATATGTAAAACGTTTTGATAATTATTTTATAAATATATGGATTTGTTATTATTCTCGAGTTAGAACTGGAAATGGGATGCTCTAGGACAGTGTTTCCCAACCTTTTTTGTGCCATACCTCACCTTAGTATTTCTAAAATTCTTATGGCCCCTTTTGTAATCAAACACCCAGTTGATATTTTAGTCTCTAACTATAGTACTTTTGTAGAATAAAAAAATCATCTGCATATTTACTTTGTACTATAAGAAAAACACGTTATCACGTCAGCTGTTAACAGTACATATGTAGTGCTGTCTCCCTCCAACCAGTAAGAGTCATAGTTCTTTCCCTTTCACTCGTCTGCCGGATGGAATTCCATCGGGTTTTTTTAATGGAAGAAACTACAGTTGTCTATTTTAATAATGTGGTTGTTTTTTTATTTTTGTGGTGGTATTTATTCGCCACGCCTTTATATTTCTTTGGGTAAACAGAGATATACTAAAATTCATATTTCTTTATTGTAGACTTCACTCTGCGTCTTTCAGGAGGCTCCATCAAGGGTTGTTTGAAATATTGCCTTTAGTAGGTGTCTACAAAAATAAGTAATTTCTGTTTTGGATTGTTGCCCTAATACTCTTTATGTAAAGAAGAAAGATGAAAGAAAATAGTTAAATGGTATTATTGTTCTTCTACGGACACCTCTACCAGGAGTAATTTATTTATTTATTGGGTCCACAAACAGGGCTCTACAATTAGACTTGGAATTAACATAGTACTAAGCATTATAACAATCCAATTGTAGGCCCTATGCACAGTGGACACAGCATGCACTAACGTTGCAAAACTATTTACAATTAAAGCATATGTATATATATATATATATATATATATATACTAGCTGTTGCCCGCGGTTTCCCTCCCGTTAAGAAGTATTATTATTAATTAGGTTTAGTTTGTGTGGCTTTACTTTTGTTTAGCGTGTGTTAAGTAGTTATCACCATTCCTGTCGTGGGTCATAATTGAAAACTTGCTCCAGTTATTAACCACATATCTGTCAATTTTTTAATTTCAGTTCAATCAGTCGAATATACAAACTTTCATCCCCTATTTTATCCCCTTGGGGGCAGAATATATAAAATCCTTTCTTAGCGGATGCCTACGTCATAACATCTACCTGCATAAATTTCATATATATATTTGGGCTATAGATCACTAAGTCAGTCAGTCACCTTTGAGTTTTATATATATAGATACAATAATTCATCAATTAAATCAAAATAACAATCAAATCAAATAAAAATACAGTCATTCACATGTCAATATTGAATTATAGAATTACAAATTATTCAATTCTAATGCTTAAGTAATAAAAAAGCAGTGAGACCCCAAAAAGATCATGGCTATAACCTCTCTTTTAATCTTATTTTATTTCAAGTTTAATAGAAAGAGATGAATATATAACTTAATTAATGTTAATTTTTACGTTCTATGACTTAGGTATTCGAAATCGTGATGGTTGCAGGCTTTCGAGACGTGGTATTACATATAATCAAAATTAATGCGATCGCAAGTTTTTATAGTTTTTTGTTTTTTTTTTTTAGTTGTATTATTTAGTATTTTAATACTAGCTTTTATCCGCGGCTTCGCTGGCATTTAAGTCATTAACACTAGGTTTACGGACGTTTCCTATATACCTACTTCTACTAAAACGCGTCAATTTGACGCATATCGTAGCGATAGGTATACCACATAGACAAGTTCAGTAATTCAACACTTTTAAAGAAAATAGACTTCAATATATATTTCCCTCGATCAATGAATAAAAGTCATACAAAGAGATAAAATAAAAATTTAAACAGTTTTTGGTAATTCTCTGATAAAAGTCAAAATGCGTCAAATTGACGTGTCCCGTAAACCTAGTGTTAAATAAGTATCAGAGATCATTTCAATAGACGGAAATAAAAATAAATATAGAAAAATTCCAAACTATAATCAATTGGAAACTATAGTAAAAAATATATGTATATTTTACTATGTTACTTATAGTACCTCCAAAAATATGTGTATCATAGTTTCATGATGATCGGTTAAGTAGTTGTTGCGTGAAAACGTTTTTTTATTGATAGTCCAGCATAGGACCACACTCCGCCTGATGTTAAGCTAGAGTGCGGTCCATGAGCATAGACAACTGTTACCACAGACAGATGTCCACTATGCCGGCTCGAGGAGACGAATGTGCTCTGTCCACAACAAACAAACTAACATTCACATTTATAATATTAGTAGGGGTTTCGCCCAATTGTAAGGTCGCTCGTGATGTCGCAGCGGTCGTGAAGTAACACAAACGTTTGTCATCGCAAATTGTTACATTACGTATTCGAGTGAAAGTTAGCGTCGTTACGGTCACTTGTGGCGTCTGCGTCAGTGGCTGCGAGGACGTTCATTGTTGGGAGCTCTCTTTGCAATTCTTCATTTGGCTTAGCGTATTCGTCGTTATAACGTTGTCGCGTATAGGACTGAATTGTTATTCGGAGAGAGGATTTTATTATAAGTAGTACTTAATA
>JAPWLS010000625.1:0-21307 GCA_028551675.1 Tineola bisselliella | reverse complement strand
GGCGTTGTGGGTTCTGTTTGAGGCGACAAGTCTGCGTGTTCGAAATTTGAAAATTATTTTTCAAATCTTGGATGTGGTTATTAGTCAATTTTTTTTAAATTACGACGAACATACACGTACCTCACATATAACTGTTGCCAGCGACTTCGTTCGCGTAGTAATGAAGATATAAAGTACTGTGAAGTTTAATGATGTTTCATATTTCAGTAAACGGAAAATGTCTATCCTGTAATTTATATAGTCTATATTGATCAGTGATACTGTAGCGTTCAAATGGTGAAAGAATTTTTGAAATCGGTCAAGTAGTTTTTGAGCCAATTCGTTACAAACATACAAAGATACAAATCATTCCTCTTTATAATATTAGTATAGACATGGTATTGTACATATTAAAAATTTTGTTTCGTGTTTTAGTGGAATACATTTGTGTTACCAGTAAATATATAATAGGATGACAATGCCCCTTACAGCAGCTATTCTTCTACATCATACTAGATTTGTTATATATTATTATGACATTAGTATGTAAGTGGACAATGCCAGTATACAGCAGCTAAATCAAATTCATTGTATCAAATTATTTTGTCCTTGTCTTGGGCATATGTGTCCCAGAAAAAAACTATCACTAAGTCCTCTCCAGTTTTATTACAGATTCATGTTTAAAAAGAGACGTGATATGAAAATTAATATTGATATAACCGAGGTTGTGTAGCTGTTAATTGCTTAAGGCTTGGATAAATTTTAAGGCTTAACTTTTGATTATTAATTTGCAATTTTTAAATGGTTATAATATTTTATTTATTTATACGTATAATTAAAAATGTATTTAAAAAAATCTTCTAGGTAGGTACAAAAAAAGTATATATATATATATTATATTTCAATAGAAATAAATAATACAATTAATGTAATATTACGTAATATTTAATTGGAATATTTAGATGTCACCTTATAATCTAGGGTTCCGCGGAACACCACTTTGAGAATGGCTGCCTTAGATACTTTGTATAAAAAATGGTCAAAATTATTGAAACCTTTTAAAATATGTAACTACTTAATTAGTCTTAAAATTAACTAAAGTAAAATAAAAAAAACATCTTTGACTGAATTAATCTACAAACAAAAGGGAACAAATAGGAGTTTTCACTGAAAAAGGGGAGCGTTGAGGGTACATTTAATTGACTTACAAAATCATATTTATCTTTTAAGGGAGAAACGTTGAATGTCTTTTTTGTGACGTCACGGGAATGCAAATTAAACTTATTAGTACCTACATTAAATAAATATATACCTTTTATTTATTTACTAGCTTTTACGCGCGGCTTCGCTCGCATTTAAGTCATTAAATAAGTATCAGAGATCATTTCAATAGAAATGAATCAATATGATTCCAAACAGCTGAAACTATAGTCAGTTGGAAACTATAGTAAAAATCATATTTATTAAATAAAAAGTATCCTATGTTACTTCTAGTACCTCCAAAAATATGTGTACAAAGTTTCACGATGATCGGTTAAGTAGTTGTTGCGTGAAAACGTAACAAACAAGCTCACATTTACATTTATAATATTAGTAGGGATTAACACCACACACAACAACTCTCTTAAAACAGTTCCATGTATCACGACTGGTATTCTATATACCCAAATATGTGGCTTAGCCTTTACTTTTGACAGCTTGGTTTCGAAGAAGCGCTGTCGTCATCGCAATTTTAGTTAATTCAATAGAAAAGAACAATTGTCCGTTGAAACGAGGTTGTTTATTCCGTTCGCTGTCAGTGGTCTTTTTTAAACTTTTAAAAGCAATGATAATCACATTTCTGAATGCCCAATTTACCTCGCCACCTGATGCTACCACAGCGTTCACTGAAGACGCCAATCAAGCCTTAGTGATGTGCCTAATCACTGTTTTCCTATGTTTTTATTAATTGTATTATTAGTTTATCCACTACACATAATTTAAAGTTCCTTATGTTTTTTTTTACAGATACGGGTTTATCATCATTATAATGATTGCTGTCAATTTTAAACGTGTTTTAAAATACTCAATAATCCGAAAATTCACTTCTTTGACCTTGTTCTTTGTACTATAGTTTTAGTTTGTAATGCTACTTCACAGTGGCGTAGCGGGGGTGGAGGGGGAGGGGGGAGGGGGAATAAATTTGAGAGGGGAATAAAAAGGCTAATTAAGCTCGCTACGCCATTGCTACTTCATTGCATGTATTCCGACAATCTATCGTCTCTGATAATTTGGTTCTACACTAGTCCGATTATTTGCCGAACTAACGAGATGTCCACATCACTAAATTTGTTGAAACCAATGGTAGCTCTACAGCATTTGCATCAATAGCACCTTTTCCAAAACCACAAAAGCTCATGACAATTGAAATTTTAATAAATAAAAACATCAACTCGCATTTTTGAATAGACACGTCAATATGCCTGTTTAGATGCGTCTGCGCAAATGAATCGACTGATTTATGATGCGGTACAGACATATACAACTGAGAGTATACATCTTTTACAATAGCCCATGTAATTGTTTAGACAATAGGTATAAACTTTCAATTATTCAACTTATATCGATTATTTCAACAAGTAATTTTATAGCTTAAATATTAGGACATTAAGTTGAATTTTGAGAGCTTCTAAAGGTTGTATAGCACGTTTTGGTATGAAAAGGTGAAGATATCTTTTACCATCAAAGCTTTCGCTGTAAAACGCGATAGTGCCGGCCTATGGCGGTAAATTTTATGACATATTTGAACAAAAGCCTCCCATTATGAAGAATGAATGGTAAGAATACTTTAAAATCTATTATAAAGGCGTTATAGGCATTATGTTAACGTCTTTGTTTTTAGATATTATTTATTGTATTGTTATACGACTGTCCTTTCTGTTTGGAAACGTTTTATTTGTGTTACGGTACATTTTCTTGTGTTTAATTGTTTTATGGTTTTGGTGAATTATTACGCATTATGGGGTGAACGGAATTTTTACAATTGCAACACTGAATTAAGTTGTATGACTAATTGAGTTTAAACGTATTGTTTTTTGTTTTTTTTTTTACTAACATATATATGCTCATGTAGTGTAGGTATAGAATGACATTTTTTTAAATTTTATTTGTTTTTATATTTCCTTCTTTTACATTGTAATTTCTATGTGTTAATGTGATGATAAATAAAAAGCATCCTATGTTACTTCTAGTATCTCCAAAAATATGTGTACAAAGTTTCATTATGTTTGGTTAAGCAGTTGTTGCGTGAAAACGTAATAAACAAACCCACATTCACATTTATAATATTAGTAAGGGATATTTTAGATAAAAACCAATTTAAATTGATGAAAGACAATTAATGTAGCTGTCAAAGGCAGCATCTCGAATGGTCTCGCAAACTTTCAATAATCTCTCTTATAAAACTTTCCCTGAGTCTTCCTTGATTCAAATAATGTTATGGAATGATTAGAATAGATAAATGTTTTTTTTTTCTTAAACAATTTTACTTAGAATTATATAAACGTAAGCTTAATATATAAACTACAAGTAATGTATACTAAATATTTTAAGAAACTTACGTAGACAGACTATGGGTATTAAAAATAAAATAAAATAAAATATTTTTTTGTGTCTACTCTACAACTTTCCCTGTTATTTTAAATTTAGAACTGTGGGCTTATCACGAATTTAGTCTGGCTTTCGAATCGAGCTGTCACAAGTAAAACGGATCCGTTAGCAACCGGGATCATGAATTTTTACTAACGACCAACGAGCACCAGCAATCTATCAAATGAACGAAAGATCGAGACGTTCGAAAATTAACAAAAAGTATCTAAAATATTGTAGTTCCAAATCCGCACGCGGTGGCGCTGCTCAAATTTCCATACAAATCGCTTGAAGCGAACTCGGTTCGAAAGCCAGACTAAAATTCGTGATAAGCCCACTGAACTAAATTCAAATAATGAGGTCTGCGGTTATTCGCGAACACGTTTTTACTAATTTAAAAGGCTTAATTCGCAATAAAACGTTATATTACTGTTTTAATGAACTAACACGCTATTTACATGTTTCTATTTTACCATAAGTAAGCAAATAATACATGTAAACCACCCTAAAACACGCCCTATTCATTTCAAATTTTATCTCGGAGCTTATCGCCATCCAATCACGGGCTTCACACACAAACTAATTGCACAAAATAGTCGGTATTTTTTTTTATCTGGCAACAAAATAACAAAACGAAGATTAGGGACGATCTTGATAGAGTTTTTTTTCCTATTAATTTTCCCGGATTTGCGTTAGTGTGTTTACGGCTTAAGATGTTAAGATAAGGGACAGATGTGTAACAGGCCTAAGTTTGTGACGTCATTTATTTTTTTGTGCATTGAGTTCTAGTAATATACTAGAGAAACCAAGTTAAACGAAATCTTTGCGAAAACTAAAATACAGCATAGCCCCCTATACCGCGGTTGATTGATTCCGCGTAATAGGAAAATGCGTTGTACGAGTATACTCACATATAACTTTTCATTTTAAAGAGAATTGAAATCGAGTATTAATGAAAAATAATGTTATGAACAATATATGTCTAAACAAACGCGAAATTGATTATGAATTGAAGAAATCATTATAAATTTCAAAATACTGAAATATAATATGTCAAATCCCCGCGTTATATGGGACATGAATTCGCGTAATATGAAATCGCGTTATAAGAGTACCGTGTAATAGGGGGGATTACTGTACTACGAGCATTGCGTAAATCAAATAAAACATAAGAACGTCTATTAGATTTTTTTTAAAAATAATTACTACGTATTTGTCCTTGTATTGTACCGTCTTTATCAAATTCAACTCAATTGATTCGTATTTGTTTCCGTGTTTCATAAAATAATTTAATATGATAATTATGTGATTTTTTTTTGTAATACCAATACATGTATGGAGTAACAGATTACTGGTGGTCTGGTTAACAAAGGACTTAGTTGTGTTTCGGAATTACATCGAATATTATTCAGTACATTGAGCCCTCTCTTGATCTGGACTTGGAAAACCGAAAATATAAAAGAATCTCGATGTATAATAACTTTGATATAAACTTTTGAGCTTAATCAAATTCGTTATTTAAAAGTTGTGTACATACCTATATGCATTTAACAATAAATGTTTCTGGGATTAATCTGTACACTTCACTTAATTGACCGACAATAAAATTATTTGAGACCTTCGAAAAAAAAAGGTTCGGTCAACGGAACATGCCTAACAATATAGAGTAATGAAATATACAGAGATATAGCTATTGTAGTTTTGTTTTATTTATAACAGTACAGTGACATCATTTCTTTAGTCTTGTATATTGCTTACGTATTGAAGAAATTACCTATATGTAACCAATAAAGGTTAGATTATGCAACGCTAGCAATTTTCTTCAGTCTTCTCTCATACACCCTTTGACTTGCTAAAACAAAAGAAATTCAAATAACAAATGAATTATAATATAAAACAAAACCATATATTACACTACAATTTTCCATACATGAATCATGAAAAGCCGTGACCAAACAAATTATTGAGTCAAAAGTTGAATACCGATCGCTATTGCTGTCTCACTCTTACCTATACACGCGTCTCTTTCCCGCACGCGTTGGATACAGTCGCTCGCACATTAGGGTACATGTTTAAGCTCCTTATTGTATTTTTATAGTTATTTTGATCTGCGCACAGAAACGTTTATTGTGTGGATTATCCTATATGAATATAGAACGCTATAGAATGGGATATTAAGGCATTGTGTGCTTGAATGTACACAGCTGATGTTGTTACGAGACAATAGCGACTGTTTGCGAGTTTATTTTTTTATTAATTTTTGTAAAAATATTTTATGGCGCGTGCTTTGTACAGGAATTTTGCTTGTAAATTATTAAAAGGCGTTTTTATATTAACTTCAATACACATGTAACCAATAGCTACGTCGACTGTATCAAATGAAAACTGTTGAAAATTATATTTACACTATATTACCAATCTCTTATAATCTAAGCACACACATCCGTTCCCATTCGCAACCAACATCCAAGTCCTCATTCGAACGTCCCTCGCGTTCTTCTTTTGTTTCATTCCAAATTCAAATTTACGGTTTTATTTATAAAAATATATACATACTATTAACATCGTCGCCGCAACCTCTTTTCTGTCGACGACAATACATAATAATAATATTTAATAAAAGTTGTCCTTTAGCAACTTATAAATGTCTCGTTGCTCTATTCTGACGCGAAGAGCTGTGGGCTTATCACGAATTTAGTCTGGTTTTCGAATCGAGCTGTTACAAGTAAAACGGATCCGTTAGCAATCGGGATCATAAATTTTTACTAACGACTAACGAGCACCAGCAATATATCGAATGAACGAAAGATCGAGACGTTCGAAAATTAACAAAAAGTATCCAAAATATTGTAGTTCCAAATCCGCACGCGGTGGCGCTGCTCAAATTTCCATACAAATCGCTCGAAGCGAACTCGGTTCGAAAGCCAGACTAAAATTCGTAATAAGCCCACTGAGGGGATAGTGTTGCTTGTTTAAATTATTATTATTTATTAACTCTAAGAATTCGAATAAAATCGATTTAACTTTAAACACAAAAGACAACGTTATGGAACTACTAGTAATCAAAAAATCACATAAAAAAATTAAACAGAATAACATTGTTTTAAATATATTTCAAATTATTAATCTACAGTTCACTCATAGAGCAAAATAATTTAAAAAAAACCTAAAGAATACATACATAGGTACCTACTATAATAAACAATGTAATAAAATAAATCATTTAAGACCGCCCCATAATTTTATGTTACCAGTATAGCTCTTCTGCCAAAAATTATAACCCTACTTATAATTGTCACTTTTGATAAAAACGAAGGGACATACGTATACGTACGTATTAATTTAAAAATATTAACTTTTGTTTTAGCCTTAATATTTTATTAACGATACGATTAATAACGATTTTTTTTTCTTCTTTCTCCTCTCTTCCTTACATCTATTTGGTTCTTTTTTTTATGTATTTTTGTAATTTTATTAGAAGTGTAGTATCTATCCCTTTATCACCTTGAGCATGCCGTCCTATCCTATAATTAAAATTTCATTTAGTTTATATAATAGTAGTCCTTTTTATAAATATGTAGTTTTAATGTAATTTTGTAGGTAGGCTTTATAAATACATAAATATCAAATGGGAACGTATGCTATTTCGGATCAATTATGTTATTTTTGTTGACGATCCTTAATACGTAATATCAGAAATATGTATGTATGTATTTTTATTTAATAAAATTCAAGTAGCTAACGGTGAATTGGGGAAATATTTGGTTTTCTATAATCTAGTACAATCGTAAGCAATCAAAAGCTGCCTTGAGTTATTTGCTAAGCTAACGCGACACAGTAGCTAAAGATTATATATCTTTGTTATCTTGCTCCTGTAATCTCTATATGAGGATATAACGCGTCCAGATTTCATCTAATTGCAGTTGTATATTTTATTTATACATTTTCCACGTTCATAAAAATGTCAATGCATCTAAAGGTTCTTTATTATTATACGTAATATAATTTCTAACCTCGTTTAAGATGGGATACCTCCGGGCAAGGGTGAAGTACGGAACCAACCCTTACTAAGTTTTTAATTTATTAACCAAAGGGTTTAGCTCATAAAATTATTTTTATTGTTTGTTACGACGATATTGCCTACGTGATAACTGTTATACAAAATAAATTATTTTCTATAAGTATTGTATGCGAGCTCTGCGTGTGGTAATCCTGAATTTTTATGTCAAGTGGGGGCTTACGATAGGTATTATTATAAAACAACTCTCCAATTCATATTGTTAACATTTCAATTTTAAACTAGCAACACGTTAAGTAGCTCTCATTATTCCGGCCCTTTTTTAAAGCTTACTCCTTGTATAGCTTATTAGTAGGAGAGCCCAGAATGTTAAATGTGTTGTTACTCCCACCTTTTAAAGATCGTGGAGATTAGATGCTACTAAGAAAAACACTGTATATGATGTTTACCCTTTTATTGGTGGGGAGAGCGTGTACGGATTTTCAAAAATGTAAAAAAAAAGAGTTAAAAAAAATCTTCGAGCGTGTATGTATATGTCTTTCTTAGATATATATAGTGGTTTTATTTTATCCCTTTTTCGATTAGATTTAAATTGTGTCTACGATGTCTAAAAATGATGTTGTAAACGCCCTTTCCCTCTCAATTCTCTCGATATTATCGTGGGACCCACTTCTCTTAGTAATGTAGATTCAATAGAAGGTCACCGAATTTCTTTAAGAAAATTTTCTATGCAGATATTGGACTGTTGTTGATTTTACCCACAACGGCAGGCACGGACCCTAAAGACATGTTTACATTGGTATTAAGTTTTTTTTGGATTATATCATGAGACCAGATGTTAAAGTAGAGTGCGACCTATGAGATGATATTTCTACTCCAGAGATAGACTTGGATAGTTGGTATGAGCAACATCTTCTATTTGAAACGGGATTTTAGTGGGACAGTTAGGTTTTTTCTTTCGGGATAAGCGATATACTTAAGCACAGACTTTATACTCAAGTAATAATCGGATGATTACAAGTCAAACTACGCTCGAGCGTCGTTTCTAGGGCAACAGATTGGGCTAATAGCAATCATCAGTCTGTGTGATATTTTTTTATATAGGCGTATATTTACACTTGTACTTGTTATTTTTAGTGTAGACTTTCCCTAACGCCTCTTAAGGGCCTTCCTAACTTCGTCACATTTTCCTAGGGGATTTCCCATATTTTCAATGCTGTCGGCCGCCGTATATTCGATTACATCGGGAAAAAAACTTCGTGCGTTTGTCGCCGTTGTAAATAATAGCACACCCCAACTGTAATGTCCCATTCAATCTTACAATATTTTTATTTCTTTTCTTATTATGTTGCATTGTTGAGATTTCTCAGATTTTCGACTTAAGGTGCCTTTTTTACAAGCGATATCGTTTTTTTGCTTTTAATTTGTAAGCCGACAATAAAATATTTAAATCCAGATGAATGGGTGATTATGTCCGTTTTACTTATTTTTAGTAATAATTAAGTATAAGAGTAAGTAATAAAACTTTTGTTATATTTTCCTTTGGATCATTCTTGTGGATGACGCTTACTTGTAAATATATGCGCTACGTGTTGTAATGGATAAATTATTTACTTATTATCATCTAATAACCAGCGAATCACATTTTTTAAAATCTTCTGACCAAATATTTTATCTCAAAACAAAATATCTTGTAATTCTACTATTTATTTAATTCACATATAACTTTTTTTATGAATATGTACGTATTTAAGTATATATTATTATTATTATATATTTTTTATTTTTATTGATAGCCCAGCATATGACCACACTCTGCCTGATGTTAAGCTAGAGTGCGGTCCATGAGCGTAGACAACTGTTATTTTCTTCACATTGCACACACCGACAAAGGTTAGCTGGTAGATAATACCGACGGTATTAAGCTCGCGTATGTAATTTTTTTTGTAATAAAGAATTTATTTATTTATTTAATAATCAAGTACGGACATCCATGTAGCCATATATGGTTTTAAAAACACAAATGACATATGAAGTCGCGGGCATTAAAGGAATTCTCTACAATATCCGTAACTTTACTACTGTATGTATTCTTTAATTTTGCGGGCTACGACACCTTTGTCATATATTATTTTCCAATCTAACTCCCATTGTCAATTCACAAACGCTACCTACGGGGGGTTAACAGTCAACTATTGTTTAGTTATTTTTACCGAAACTTTAATTGTGCTATTTTGTAACATTGTAGAAAGATAAAGGGTGAATGATGTCATTGTGTTCGGTGTAAACGCGCTCATGCGGGTGTTAAAAAAACTGTTTTGTGTTAGGTTAATTTTTGTGAATTTGCGGCGGCTAGGGTAATTAGGGATTATCCCTTTTCGAATTTGTTTGTTATTGATAGTACTGTTGTTTTTATTATATTGTGACAATCAGTATAAGGAAGAATCTAGCTTTATTGATCCCAAAACGCGATTGGTCGTATTAACTACCATTAGTAAAATAATCCGTTGCCCTTTGAAGAAATTTTATATCAAAAAAAAAAACTTTAAAAAGCGATAAATTAAATGACTCGAAATAAATTCCATAGTAAAAAGTAGTTTTCAATTGTTTATTCATATTCTCAAATAACTAAGTAATAATGACTAAAAAATAACTAAATAAATAATAAACTCAGTTCTATCTATTTGCTAGTGATGTGGTCGTCATCTTCAACCTAACCTAAGTCGGAACATTTTGGTAATTATCGTTTTCTTGTTGAATTACCTTCAAAATATAATTCCCAAACTCATGAAATACAATAACTAGGAATCTACACAAACAATATACGCACAATAACAAATTTAAATAGCTCTCCTGTAAAGTTAGAATTTTGTAGATCCCAATATATTAATAGAAATCGACGAAGTGTTCAATAATTCTTCCAAAAAATATATAGTTAAGTATAATCTATACTAATATATAAAGAGGAAACATTTGATTGTTTGTTTGTATGTATTGAATGAGCTCCGAAACTACTGGACCGATTTGAAAAATTCTTTTACCATTAGAATCCTACAAAATCCCTGATGAACATAGTCTATAGAATATTTTTTTTTAAAGAAATATTTCATTTTATTTTAAGTTCGCACAATTCGATGTCTATGCCTAATTTTGGCGGTCAAATGTGCTGTCAGTTTTTCAATTGTTTTTTTTTTAAGATATATGTCATTTTATTTTAAGTTCACACAATTCGATGTCTATGCCTAATTTTTGCCGTCAAATGTGCTGCAAATATATATATATTTGTTTGTATGTATTTATGACTCGCCTTGTGATTACGAGGTATTGTGTAAAAATTACACGCGCTTTACATAACGCACCAGAACATGCGCTTTACAACCCAGTTTGCGTACTTATTTATATGCAAAAAAGATTATATATTGCGTGTGTATTTAAAAATAGCAATAGGGTTTTAAAGAATTTAGTTACGGGGACTTGTTTCGATATTTTCTTAGTGTTTTGTTTTTAGATAACCACACGTGCTGTTTTGGCATTAACCTTTAACTACTGAGGTGGAGGCTGGAATTTTTGAATTACTCTAATTTGTTAATTTGTTGATTTTTTAAAATAATTTTATTTATTCTTGCCAATTTATGATCTCATGGGATTTATTATTTTTTTATGAATTTTTTTTTTAATAAAAAGCATTCTATGTTACTTCTAGTACCTCCAAAAATATGTGTACAAAGTTTCATAATGATCGGTTAAGTAGTTGTTGCGTGAAAACGTAACAAACAAACTCACATTCACATTTATAATATTAGTAGGAATTTTCATAAAAATATATTTGTTTTCAAAGGCTCAAATATTACCATTCATGTTGTAACTCTAAATTTAAGAGGCATCGCTCGTTGGCGTCGTCGTGTCTGTTGTGATCACACTGGAATGCTGTTCCGAGGGCCAAGGGGGGGAGGGAAGTGGACGACCCGAGTTTGGATCCAGAATTAATCTATACATTCACATATGTATACAGATATTCTCAAATATGTCAGTGTATTTTTAACTAACAATTATTTTTTAAAGTCACATAACTTTAACCTCTAAAGGAAAAGGTTTGCTATTAATATTATTATTACTGGCATTTATTATTTATTATTTTTAATATATTATTTTCATATTATTGTGGGCTGATACCTGTGTGGTTGCACCGTGGATCTGATCTAATTTTAATTCCTGTGAATTATGTATAATATTATTGCGAATTATGTGATTTATAAATTGTTATTTACTTTTTTTCTAAATTATTTTATGTACAGGCTATGATTGGCGAGTTTCTTGTGGTCTTCTTCTCGTGATACGTCTTTCCGAAGCCATTGTAGAGTCCGACTATGAGCAAGCGCACGCCATTAGTGTCTGTGTTAATGAATTATTTTCATTTCATTTCTTTCATTCATTATTATAATTAAAGTTGAATATAATTTGGATAACATACCATACGCGATGGATGATTATTATGATTTGTACTTGATGGTATGTTTGTGGTGTGTAGTATGTAACTAAATAAATAAAAAGCGAAAAACTATAATAAGTTTGAGAACCACTGAGTCGTACTATAGCTTGTTAAAGGTACGCCTACGGTTTTTGATACAAATATATTTTTAAAATAACTACAGGTGGATTCGGGACAGGTGTTTAGTGGATAAACAATGACATAGGTTAAGGTGTTATTATTATGGTATGGTACCTAAATATTATATTTTAAGAGTTGTTATTTTTGACTAAAATAAATAACAATTTTTACGATTTAACTATTGAGTGCTTACCTATTCTTTTTTATTATACATATACAAAGTAACCTTAAGGTAACGACCCTCAATATAACGATTTCCTCGACTTAACCAATTTTTTGAAAGCTTTTTAGCTGTCACCACAGATAGATGTCTGCGGGCTTCAATTGCGTTGCACTATCCCGGCTTGAGAAATGTGGTCCGTAAAGTAAACAATAGAAAAAACGTGATACAGTCCTAATTGTGGAAATGTATTTGTGTAAAATCTAAATAGAATCGTAACGCAATATTTTATAATCTTAGTAAATCTCACGAAATATATTTATTATATTTAATCTTGATATAATATTTTAGGACCAATGTGGTATGACAAAGTTAGCCGCAAACATCTTTAGTTTAAGATATGGCGGATGATCGCTTTTGATTAAATTAAAGATCGGTTTTATTTCGTTACTCACCATTTAAACACAAATAAACACAAACTTTTGTTTGATAAATATATTGAATTTTTTTTTTTAATATTTTTATTTTTATAATAAGTATTAAGCTCAAGTTCGAAATCAGTAAATACAAAATGCAATTATAAAAAGTTTACATCTAAAGGCAAACGGAAAGCGAACCGAGCTTTAACTATCAAGATGTATAGGATAAGAGTAACATTTAAGATTCACTTATTATGTTATTGTTCAAAGTTCGAGATCGGTCTAACCACCTCTTTAGATAACAACGACAGAATGATGTTGACAAAAGACTTGCACAGCGGGCTAAGCGCTTTGTCAATTTTAGAGATCCCAGGTACAACCGAGTACTACAATTAACCATCTACAGTATTAAACTTGATATTGTTAATGTTAACGATGATTATTTGTCTCTTGAGCCAGGCTTTAGCATTACATGTGTAGATACAGTAAAGAATTATATGTATTTTTTTATAACCGCATCAACAATTGTTTTTTTAAAATTATTCTTCGTTTTTAAGCAAATTTTAGTTATAATTAAGTTTTTCTTTTGTTAACGACTTCAAAATTTGGCGGCACATTTTTAGAATTTTGTTGCACACAAAAGTAGTTGAAAAAACCCTGTACTAATGTAAAATATCGTTAAATAAACGTTTCAGTAGCTTACAGCCATTGTGGTCACTGAAAAACTGTTATGTTCTATTTTTAAAATATTATGAATTATAACAATCTACGGACCCATGTAACTTTAATAACGAAATTGATCTTAGGAGTTTTTTTTTTCACAAAATCTTTGCCCGTAACAGCATGCTTTGTTTTCGCCGCGTTTGTCATATCTGGTTGACGGAACAGCGGGGTCGCGTAAAGCGGGGTATTACTGTATAAGACGTAATACACGTAATTGAAACTTTCAACTTGTAAATTGTATAATTCGTGTCAACGCTTTGTAACAGTAAATTGATTGTATCATTTAATAAGTCATTGTAGAGCACAAAGCGTTGGCCATTGTGGGGGCACTACCTCCGGTTTACATTGTCATGGAGTAGTGCCACTATAGGTTTTTGTTTTATGGAGGTACAACTTGAACACTACACATTATGATACATTGTTCCGGGCTGCTATATTTATAAAGCCTATCTACATAATTAGGACTACTATTATATAAACTAAATGTAACTTTAATTATAGGATAGGACGGCATGCTCAAGGTGATAAAGGGATAGATACTACACTTCTAATAATATTACAAAAATATATAAAAATAAAAAAAACAAGAACCAAATAGATGTAAGGAAGAGGGGAGAGAAAAAAAATATTTGAAACTAAAGTTGTAGTTAATATTGGTGAAATGTTATTTAGATTATACTAGCTGTTGCCGCCGACTTCGTTCGCGTAGTACTGAAAATATAAAGTAATATGAAGTTTAATGATGTTTCATATTTCAGTCAACAGAAAATGCCAATCACACTCCTGTCACAAAAGCTGTTTTTAGCGGACGTCTAACTATAAACTAGCTCCCTGCCAAATTTCAACTTTGTCAAGCGGTTTACGAGATTTCGTGATGAGTGACCTTTCGCTTTTTATATAGATTACTTCTTTGGTTAATAGTACTATAGTATATACCTCGGAGTAATACCGCGGAGTTATATATATATGTGTAGATATCCACACATAGTCAATACATTAATACCCCGCTTTACGCGACCCCGTTATGCGCTGTTTCACTATAACGCGAAATTCAAATTTATTATTAAATTACGCGAAAGAGTGCGTATAAACATAATGTAGTCATCAACTTCTCTATGGTCGCGGGAATTTCAGTTAACGCGATTTTCTCCAGAACGTATCCCTCGCGTAAAGCGGGGCATTACTGTGCTTATACATAACGTTTGATTTCTAACTTGAGTTTTAATATATACTCGTAATAAAGAAGGGAGTTCTATATTATATTATACGATATTTTTGACAATGTATAAAATAAACTAATGCATGGTTACCCTAAAAAAAAGCAGATGGCTTAACCAATGCATATATATATATATATATATATATTTTAAAATGACATTTGACGCATTTCGACTCCTGTGAAGATCTGAACTGCATGTCTGAATAGACTTGCCAAATCTCTATCAGTTCAGGTTAATATCAGATACAGTTCTTTTACATGCCGTATGTACTAATAATATATTCATAATTATTAATTAAAAAATGTGTATAATAAACTTTTAATAAAACTAATATGGAACCAATTAAAAAAAATTATTAGAACAAAATATTAATTGTGTTAGTATTATGATATAGCTACCAAATGTTAAAATTTATGTCTACATTTGTTTAGAACAGTTGTTCTCAAACTTTTTCCTTATATTTTTTTAATATATATAAAACTATCATATAGGTAGTTATTTTTATTCGAATTGCATGATTTTATAAGATTTTATAAGATGACTCATAATTAAGACATTAATAGCTCTTGTATTATAGTTATAAAAACATACTCTATAAAGTTGAGAACCATAGAGATAGAGGCAATACAAAATGGACAGACGGATGAACGTCGATGATATATTGCGGCCAATTACAGACGTGTCGTAACTTTATTGCAAACTACTAATGACAGGCTACCGGAGATACTACATAGAGTGGCTAATCTACTAGAATAGACGTCAAAATAGACCATTTTCTTCAAAGTAATAAATATATATATACAACTATATAAATGTACAACTCTGGAACTATTATGAATTATCGTTTCATATATCGAATAATCTTTCTTCTTCTTTTATTAATGGCTTCAGATGTCTATTAAAGACTATTCTGCCAATGTCGAGTATTCGGGCAACATTCCAATAAGAAATTATTAAATTATAATGCACACGCAAGACATCATGTCAAAAAAACTATAGGTATATATAAAAAAAAGATATGATTTCTTTCTTAGTAATGACATAGTTAAATATACAAAAATACTAACTCAATTTTTTTCTTCAACAATTTCAAAATACATATAAAAACGACTATCCTTACATCACTGTATCGTTATTTTTTTCCTTTCTAAATATTTCTAAGTCTATGGTGTTTAAAGGCGCATTTATAATAGTCATAAAGGTTTTTAATTAAGGGCTTCCAATCGCCTTCATCATATCATCGTCTAACGTTTATTGTACGTTTCAAAAACATAAATTGGTGCACCTTAGGTTGTTTATAAGAACTATAGAAAGGGTGATTTTATTAAGTACATATACGTCCAATGTGGTTTGTATGAATCAGTCCATATTATAATGTAGTATATTTTGGTTTTATAGATTGGTATATTATGTTTATCTACATTTGATTTACGAATATATTAAAAGGATTCAAATTAAGAATTGTTAATATTTCAATATAGTATCTCCGACACTAGTCGTGTTTCGAGATAGCAGGAACCGACTACTATATTTTATTTATTTATTTATTTATAAAGCCTACCTACAAAATTACATTATGACTATATATTATAAAAAGTTTTAATTATAGGATAGGACGGCATGCTCAAGGTGATAAAGGGATAGATACTACACTTCTAATAAAATTACAAAAATACATAAAAATAAAAAAAACAAGAACCAATTAGATATAAGGAAGAGGGGAGAAAAAAAAAGTAATTATCTTGCTTAATTTTTTGTTGCTTTTATAGTTTAGCTAACTTCAGGACAAATATTTAAAATATCGATATACCTACTCGTAAATGTCGACTTAAAAATCGACTTCGCAAAAGAATCGATTAACCATTAAAAATCTATACAAATGGCTACCGTCCAATGAGAAATCACCTCACGCAGCGGGAAATAAATCCACTAATTTTGTTTCTTAATATACAAAAACAACAAATCCTTGTTGACACCTCGATCGCTCCTAATTTTTTTGCGAACCGTGAAGATTGTAAGAGTTCAATTTATAGGATTAGCCATGGTTTTCGTTTGGACCAGTATTTTTGACACCAGAATTTACTTGAAAGTGTTGACATTACCCAGAGATGATCTACCATCCTTCTGGACTAATAACCATCATCAGCCTGTGGTATTTTAGCTGATTGTAACCAATATTATAGTTTTTTATTGTCTATTCCAGGGCTGTCCAAACAATGGCCCACGACGGCTGTTTTAAATCTACAGTGTAAATTAATGATAATTCTTTCTCAAAATATATAAATAATCAATATTTGGCATAATTTATATAATATCTCTGTATTTTTTTTAAATGAAATCTGAGAATATTTATTTTTCTGCAGCCCTCCAGGTTTTGTAGTAAATTAAATTAACCCGCGAAGGTATATAGTTTGGACACCCCTGGTCATTTTTATAAGATTATAGATTCTTTTATTAATTTAAAACAATAATAAACTAATCCCTACTTAATTGGCTCTTGAAGCTGCCAAACATCAGTTCTTAAAATCAGATCAGCCTTTGAATTTTATAATGCGTTTATTTTTCGAGTTTAAATTAATTCAGATTCACGGCCTTGACGCATGCTTGCCAGCCGCGCGGTCGGCGACATTTTTTAAATATTTCACTGCTAACCCTAATTTGAATGAAGTCTGTATTAATTTATGGATTTATGACTGCTTTAGTATCACAGTTGTTTATAGATTTAATTATTATTTTAGTATCTTGATAATATGCATTTGAAATGAAATGAAATGAAAATCGTTTATTAGCATAGGCACTAAAGGCGTGCACTTGCTCATCGTTAGACTCTACCATGACTTCAGAAAGGTGTATGACAAGAAGAAGACCACAAACTCGTCAATCATAGCCTGTACATAAAATAACTTTAAAAAACTGAATTTTAATTCAGAAAAAAAAAGAAAATAACAATTCATAAATCACATAATTTACAAGAATTAAAATTACATCAGATCCACTATACCAATATGAGAAACTATTTATTTTCTATTATTTTGATAATTATATATATTTATTAGAATTTAGGAGATATCCTCCAGGATCCTGCATCTTAGGGTAGGACGTGATCAATGAGTAGATGTAACTGCTGCAGACTTGTTGATATGAATGTCCACAGCTCGAACGATATATAAATATCTCAAAATAAAACCAAGAATTCTTTATCTTAAAATCATGTAGCTTCTGCCATACGTTGTAGAACCCAAAAGGTCAACTCAATCATGTCCTCTACCATCGTATACCCCTCATTAAAGCGAGAAGTACCTGCTTCCATGACGAAATCAAATCGCAGCAGGAGAGGGTTAGGTTTGATTCCTATTGCGCTGAGTTTTTGGGTAATTTTCGGACAATTTAGAGTACTACAAAGATTTATTGCGTTTATCGTAGAGTGGAAATTATTGGCTCTATTTGTTGACTCAGGACCTTTTCACTTTCTAATGGAATGCTGGTTAAACGTTTAACTTGGGATTTACTTTAGGGTCTTCTTAGTGGAGATTACTAATGCCTTAAAACTGCAATACCAATAGCAGGTGGTCTGCGGTTATATGCTTAATGTAAAGCAAGAGCTAGTTTAACCGAAAACGTAACGTTAATTTATGGTTGAAATGGAACTGTAACGGATCAGTTTCGCCGCATAAATTGGACATTTGTCACGGTATTAACAGAATTGGTGGATTTTTGTCAAATCGTTTTTAATATCCGGTAAACAGCGAGGTCCTTGCGTGTCGTCTTTTGTTCTTTTTCCTCGTGAGACATTTTTCGTATATAATCACCTGTTATTATGATTTTATTTGATGATAATATAGGATATATATACGACTGCAAAATTTATTTAATTTAGAGGCCTATGCAACTAACTATTAAAACAGTCACATACTACATACATATAATAACAATATATTTATAGAAAAAAAAAGAAAAGAAAAATGAAATATTACGTAGCGAACAATTGGCGTATAAAATGCGTTAAAAAAAACAAGCGAAAATCATTGCGATTGAAGTAAATCGCAATTGTTGTGTAAACTTGCGATTCGATGTGGTTAATGGGCCGACATAAACGCGCTATCATTTATCCTTACATATTGAAACATGAACGTCACATTAGCTGGACTATAGTTTATATATTTTTATCATAAACTAGCTGTTGTCCACGATTTCGTGTGTGTAGTAATGATATCTTCATAAAGTACTATGAAGTTTAATAATGTTTCATATTTCAACGACTCTTTGTACGTCACGCGGTTTTCGATATTTCATGATTTCGCTTTTATATTGTTTTTTTTTTATAGATATTAATAAGTTTTTTAATATTGTACAACATTTTTTTGTTCTATCGTCAATAGTTCTCGCGATGAAAGACATTTTATGGCAATTGTTGGCAACCTTGGGTTACATTATTGTAGTTTTAGTAAGGATCCTTATTTCTTCCTGTAATTTATATAGTCTATATTGATCAGTGATAATGTAGCATTCAAATGGTGAAAGAAATTTTGAAATCGGTCCAGTAATTTTTGAGCGAATTCGTTACAAACATACACACATACAAATCTATTCTATTCTATTATGCATTTCCAATACTAAGACCAACTGTAGCGTTATAGACCTAGTCAAGAATGTTTAATTTTTTCAATTGGACCGGTAACAATCTATCTACTTCTTATATGTACTTTAGTCCCTTAATGGATGCAGTGTATATATTTTAATTAAAATATATAGATTAATTATGTTTTAATGAGAATGGTATCATCACTTTTTTTAATTTTAACTTGAGAAAATCGGATAAACAGAGGTTCCGCCATCTTAATGGTCGCTTTGATCATTTCTCTTGTAAAAACCATGTTTAATGTTTTAGAACTAACACTATTGGCTGTTGTTTAGATGTGTATTATAACAAATTTACTTCGCCCGTATTTCTTTCACAATAAGGTTTATTTTATTAGTCGCGTTACAGTTTTTCAATAAAATTTTTTTTTCGGATATAATAAAACCTATTATCAAGCGGATAACTTTCAATATGGCCAATCGGAGTATCGGCTCTTAATGCGAAAACGTATCGATGCGATGCTAATAGATCTATTTATATTACGTATAATGAAATCCTTGTATTATAATAACGGATATGATATTTCCGCTTTTTTTTCATAGAAATTATAATTTTTTGAAGTGGCGGCATCTTTTCATTGATAATTTTGTACTTCCTTTTTGAGTTACAATAATAAAATTGCTAGTACATTGTATAAGTGGGTATTATTTACCTTTTATTAGTAAATTTAATAATTTTTTTCAGTTTTACATTTTAGCTTAGTATTCATAGTTGCGGATTTATTTGTAAATTATTTTTTAAAATTAGCAACTCGAGAAAACACTGTTTGACCAAAACCAATAAGCGACATTTAAAAAATAATTCCCACAAGTGCTTCTTAAGTAAAAAAGCAGTTGATAAATGGAACTGTCTATCAGAGCAAGTTATATCAGTTAATTACACTTAAAAATATATATTAATTAACATACATATACAAAAAAACACATATTCTAACAAATGACTAGGTATCTGGCCAAATTAATATTTTAGTAATATCTTTTACATTAAATACATATTCGATGACATTAAAAAATTAATTAAAATCCAATTTGTCAAACACAAAATTTGTTATAAAGGAATTTAAAGAATTTACATCTTTAAAAAAAGAAAAAAGAACACACCGACCGAACATTTTTAATTATCACAAAACTACCAACGTACAAAACAACACGAATAGAGCCGTCTATTAGATATCTCAAAACACCTTTTTATTAAGATACGATCAATTCAAGATATATCTTTCATATTAATCAATCGGAATGCGGCGGTCTTCTCTCTTCTACACAAAAAAAAACACACATATTTAATAAAAACAAAAAAACAACAACATTAAGTAGACAACGAAAAAAGCCGTTCATTGACTAAACTTCTTTAGACATTCAAATCTCAAAATTAGCTACACAATTATCAGCCTTAAAAGAAATAAGCCAAAAGGTTAATTTGACATATTAAGGATTAAGTTACATAGGTCGTATTTCGTTTGGGCGTCGTGGAAGCGGCAAGTCACAGATCTCACACCTGTGGCCTCTCCTTCTAAAACATTTTTATAACACATTCTTCATATTTATTTTAATAAAAATAATAAAAAGCATAAAAAGGATAGAAGGGGAATGATGAATAGTAGTAGCAATGAATAATTAGAATGAAGTGACGTGGCGTTTTTTCGCGAACTACGCTCGTGATTTATATCAAAAAACATTAATATTTTCTGTAAACACTTGGAATGCCATTGTTGTGTGTATTTTATTAAATTCCCTTTCGTTTAATGTTTAATATGTTACAATTAAATAATACCTCATAACACATACATTTTTTTTTATAATAAACGCGTGATCATCATCAGAATATTTATAGTTAATTATTATAATTTAGATTTCAATTAATAAAAAACAAAATAATGCCGAGTTCGTTTTAGATTTCTAAATTAGTTTTAC
>JAPWLS010002493.1:0-12390 GCA_028551675.1 Tineola bisselliella | reverse complement strand
ACAAGCCGAATAGTCGGCGCTTTTTGCCGATTAGTCGCCGACTACGATAGTGGCCGGATAGTCGGCTTTACCGACTAGTGGCCGACTAGTCGGAACATCTCTATTAATAATAAAAAAAACTGAATTTTAACTCTATTAATAATAAAAAAATATATCAGCGGTTCTAAAACTTTTTTGGCGAAGGAAAAAGCCTTAATATAATTATAAAAAAACTGATTTATATGTATTTATGAAAGTGTAATATTACGTAATATTTAGTTGGAATATTTAGATGTAACCTTGTAATCTCCCTTTGGTAGGTTTTTTTTGCAGTATTTTAGCCCTAGGGTTCCGCGGAACACCACTTTGAGAATGGCTGACATATATGTATACCGTAACGAGTTACTTACTATTGTTTTTAACTTTATCATCAGACATCAGATCAGGAGACAGCTCTTCTCATTGCTGCTCAATCAGGTTATGAAGAGGTGGTGGCACAACTGCTGGCTAGAGGAGCTGACGTCTCAATACAGAATAAGGAAGAAGCCACGGCTTTGGATTTGGCTGCCCATTTTGGAAGGTAATTTTGGTCGAATTGAAATCTGCTTGGGATCACTAGAGATTTCAATGTATTAGTGCCTGAAATGTACGCACTAGTTATCATAGTATAGACAAGGGGGGACCAACCTGCGGGTCTTTGAAGGATTATTTGTGGCTTTCGATAAATGTACTCGAGTTCCCTTTCCATTTTTATGCTATTGTGATATAAAAATTATTATCGTTTCGTATGTGCTTCAAAATGTCTTTTAAATTAGACAACAAATATGAAAGACTAAGTGCAACGTCCTTTTTAATATCATTTTTGCATCCCTTTTAAATACGTACATAATTGCGGTTCGCGAAAAATTTCAACTTGGCCACCTCTGGTATAGACCCTTCTAGTACTTTTGCTCGGGTAAATATGATCCTAAAGTAATGTTTTAAATTAGACGCGATGATTTAACTACTTTAAAAATATTTATGCGGCTTATTTTAATCCGACGTTTCTGGTTTTGGTAATTATCTATTTATTTAAAACTTAGTACATCAGTACAGGCGGGCTTAATGCTAGGTAGCATTTTCTACCAGCCAACCTTTAAATATTTATTAAGAAAAAAACTGTGAAGGGAGGGATACATAAATAACATATATAAAAAACATAACAACAGTAACATAATTTACATAGATACATAAACAGACATACAAAGTAATACATACGATATAAGTGCGATGTCAGGAATATATGTTTTTGTCTACGAGCCTCTGTTATACGATATCAATGGTTTTCTTGTTGCAGATTCGAAGTTGTTCAGCAATTATTATATGCTAAACCTCAGTTAGTTGATAGATACAGATTTCCCACAAGCAGAGGTCAATTGTTTCCACATACACCACTACACAGAGCAGCGAAACACGGACACGAGTGAGTATTGATTGTTTAAAGTGTATAAATCTTTATAGATACTGATTTGTGATAATAATACGGATTAAAATGAATAGATAATATAATTATTCTTCTTCAAAGACAATTCTGCCAATGTCGAGTATAGGACAGAAGTCCAATAAGAAATTATAAAATTCTAATTCACACGTAAACCCTCATGTAAAAAAAATTATCTTTCATTAAAATTGTTAAATCAATCGAAAATAACTTATTATTACAATGCATTGCTGACAATAAAAGGAAAATAAAGACAAAAATGACAGTGACAGAATAAATGTCAAAACCTAAAATCTTCTTAAATAAGTATTTTCAGTTTGTAGAGGCGACCGCCACTAATCGATTTTTTAAAAATTGAAAATAGCTCCATATCGCTGGTTTCTATTAACATAATTGGATATAACAGTTTGGCAATTTGATGAATATAAAAAAGAATGTATACAAACAGAGGCGGCTCGTCCTAAAGAGCGCTGGTGCAGTGCACTCCCACGAAAATTACAGAAGTAATCTATATTTCTTCATAATACATACTATCCTTACATTACATTCATTCTATTCTACTATGCCTATACAATAGTATATTATATTAGCTATATCTACGCCGCTGTAATATAAGTTCTGTAATTTTCGTGGGAGTGCACTGCACCAGCGCTCTTTAGGACAAGCCGCCTCTGTATACAAACAATGTACAATAATAACTTCGTATAATAATAAACCGTTTAAGTAATGAAATGTGTTAAGCTTTAACTGCTGACTTTGAGGAAATATACAGGGTGTCCCAAAACTCAACGATAAGCCGGCACCAGTGGGTGGACCCGTTCTTCACTGCTCGAGGAAAAATAAGAAAAAAAAATATATCTAATTTTTTTTTGAAAATACTAAGTAAATTCTGAAAACCTTCGAAAATTGACACCCTATATGATATTTTCAAGTGCCACGACCACAAATTTACAAATATTTCAGATTTTTTTTTTGAAAAAATGAATCAAATTTCTTTTTTCCCTAAAATTTTGAAAGATTTTTACCTTCGGTCCACTTTAAGTCATCGTGGTGTAAAAAAAAAGTATGGACACTACTATGGCAAGTTTTTTCAAAAGTTGACGCAACTAACCAAGATTCCTAAGTGGTATAAAACTCTAGGAAAACTAGTCACAAATAAAAATTATGCCTACCATTTCTAAACAAGAATCAAATTTCATAAATTGTTGTTGTTACTAGTGATCACTTTACTGTGAAGTTATAGGTTTTGTTGCTGAAAAATGTTGATTTGATTCATTTTTGTGTAAAAACTACAGGCATTCTGAAATTTGTAAGGGTTATAATGGATAGTAGTACTACTTAGGTTGCCGATACAAAAAACAAATCTGAAATATTTGTAAATTTGTGGTCGTGGCATTTGAAAATATCATATAGGGTGTCAATTTTCGAAGGATTTCAAAATTGATTCTTGTTTAGAAATGACAGGCATATTTTTTTTTGTGATTAGTTTTCCTAGAGTATTATACCATTTAGGAATCTTGGTTAGTTGCGTCAACTTTTGAAAAAACTTGCCATAGTAGTGTCCATACTTTTTTTTTACACCACGATGACTTAAAGTGGACCGAAGGTAAAATTCTTTCAAAATTTTAGGGAAAAAAAGAAATTTGATTCATTTTTGTGTAAAAACTACAGGCATTCTGAAATTTGTAAGGGTTATAATGGATAGCAGTACTACTTAGGTTGCCGATACAAAAAAAAATCTGAAATATTTGTAAATTTGTGGTCGTGGCACTTGAAAATATCATATAGGGTGTCAATTTTCGAAGGTTTTCAGAATTTACTTAGTATTTTCAAAAAAAAATTAGATATATTTTTTTTCTTATTTTTTCTCGAGCAGTGAAGAGCGGGTCCACCCACTGGTGCCGGCTTATCGTTGAGTTTTGGGACACCCTGTATATGGGTCTCTGAGGCCCCCACGTCAGTGTTTACGCGAAATTAAATCCACCTCAGTAGTACAAGGTTAAAATCTACAAAAGACTAGAAACCGTTTCCATGAAAAGGGCATTGTAAAAGTTGCTTATAGAATGGAGGTAGTATGAAAAATCGAGTACACAACCGTTCGGCATGACTATTTATGAGATGTACAGTAACTAAGCCCGTTTTATTTATTTATGCTAACAACTCTTTACATGACAACCGCGTGACAATAATAATTTCATATTCATTCGTTCGTTATGACGCTTCAATCGCTCTTATATACACGCCTTTACGCGCCGAATGTTCGCGCAAAATTAACATCCATGTGCGAATCTTATACGAGTATAGGACTGGATGTGGTAATTTACCTACTAACATTATACAGTAGCGAGCGATATTTTGCTTTGAGATGCGAGGAATCACACACGACTCCAACATGCTCCCCGATCTACATTCGCAGCAGCATACGGTGCTTTGAGATACGAACAAGGTTACGGAACGAATTAAACTCGTATGTCGAGGGATCACTGTATAGGTTAGTAGGTAATTTGTATAGGCGAGTTTTTTGTAATTTCTTCTTGTTATGTGCCTTTCTGGAATCTCCTTAGATTCTAACTAGAGCCAGAAGGGTATGTGCTGAATAAAGGTTTTATTATAATTATAATGTAAGAGGCGTTTGAACCTCGGTATAACAACTTGGACAGTGCACACTTCTCTTATTAACCCACACACGTTTCTATACATGTATTGAGTTATAAAAATTGCCGCCTCCGAATATTCGTACATGCATGTCCGGCCCAATTTTCCACATCCGCGGTGAGGGGTTAAATTGTAAGTTGGTACCGTTTGTGCCGCGTGTGCTGTTGATTGCGTCTTGCTTATTAAAATCTATGCTTTAAGCTTATTCTGTTACATATTGAATTTAAGATTACGAATTTCATCTTACATTATGTGTATAATTTATATTACTATTATTTTTCTTTTATTAATTGCCTCAGGTGTTTAATGTAGACAATTCTGTCAATGACAATAGTCCAATAAGAAATTACATTTTATTACACACATAAACCCTTATGTCAAAAACCGCGTTGTAACTATTATTTTATTAATATTTATTAACATTTTTCATTTTTAAACTCTTCACACCCTCGGCTACATATGTGGACGTTTAGTTTTTTATACTTATAGTTGCTGTCAATAATAAATGGAACAAAAATTAAATAACAATTTATTCACTACAGAAACCCTCAATAAGAGAAGTATTTTTTTTTTTTGGTGTGGATATTCCATTCCTTTAAGTCATATTTTCCCGTCATAGAAAATCGTCCCTGAAGAGGTTGATTTTTTATTATAATTAATGCTGGGATTAACTGTATGTATGCATGTTAAATCACATTTTATACAGGAAGGATGATTGTTGGGATTTGTCTCCTAGTATAGTATATTTGTCATATGTTAATTGCGTAGCAAGCAAATAAATAAATCCACAGACCAGTTTTATATGCCCATATATTTTTAATTTTCTTTATAAAATAATTATCTAATTTTAAAAAGTATGCGGTTTAAAGGAAATTATTTCAAATTATTTTGCTTATAATTCCGACGTCGACCACACGTATTCTGATGATACCACGTGAAGTGGCGAAACGCGTCGAGACAGGTTATTAAATGTTGGTGGAGGTTATTTTCATTCACTAACCTAATGTAGCGGGAATTATAAGCAAAATAATTTTAAATAATTTCCTTTAATATGGATTTCCGCAACGTAACGCCTGAAACAATTAATTATAGTATGTGGTTTATTTTAACCCGACGTTCATTACGATTATTGTTGTAGGGATGTAGTAGCAATATTGATCGAAGCCGGCATGGATCCGAATGTGAAAACGGCGAATGGCACAGCACTGCATGAAGCCGCGTACTACGGCAGGGATCCAGTCGTTCGTGTCTTGTTAACAAGAGGCGCTGATTTAAAAGTACCGGACAGAAGAGGTCGCACTGTGATGGATCTGTTAGCCGACTTTCCTAGCAAAGCTACTAAGAAAGTTAGGAAAACTATCGCTGGTAAGTGCTCTATAGATACAATCACTTTATGTTTATATTTATATGCAGTAGTTTTACTTAATAAAAAAAAAAGATATTTAATGCTCGCCCATCTGGTCGCATCTGGGGGGCTACTCAGGCATATCCGAAGTTTCGTGATACGGCCGTCACCTCTGTAGCTTACGTGAATGACATATAAGCCTATCCGTCGTGACGTGGTTGTCAAATCCGTAATTTCATGAATAATGTCTTGTTGGTTTGTTTTTGTACTTTTACTGGTAATGTTGTTTTTTTTTTTGCATTTTTGAATGTTCTTTGTTGTTAAGGTATGGTAGATTGAGGAAGGCTGTTGGAACTGCAATCAATCAATATTGTATGTTTCGAATTATGAATGATATGACGTATGAAATGTCAGGTGAAAACAGACCCAAGTGTTCTTGAGTAGGAAACGTCCGTATTTTCGTCCGTATTCCGTGCATCTGAGTAGCCCCTCTGGCTCCATCTGACCGCCTCTCCAAAGGGCTCTCTAACACTCAATCGGTAACGCCACCAATGGTGATAAAGTTAAAAAGTTTATAAATTATATAGATAATATTATATAATACGATAAATTTATTTCTATATATTGTTTATTCTTAGTTTTCGCATATATTATTGTATGTAATTGCGCGTAAAACTCTCTATTCGGGAGATTTGGCGCTACCAAGGTGTCAACAACACACAAAGAGAATAAAAAACCAATACTATAAATGCACATAACAATACCAATTGTACATAATTTACGTACATTTCTGTCCCCATATAAAAACATGAATTGTACACGCATAAAAAACTCGTAATGTATTGTGTACAGAGCAAATTGTCGCGGGTTAAAGAACGCAATTTTTGCTTATCTCGACTAAATTATCTATATTTAAATTTTATCTACTGTTTGTCTCTCAGTCATGTGGTGTGAATTCAGTGATTTTTTGCTAGCTTTGATAGTTGGACGATTTTAGTTCATTTTATAGTTTTAAATAGTAAAATTCACACTGTTTATGAGTAATGAAAGTGACGTTATAGTTTTAAGTGCGGTTACACTCTTGTAAGTCGAATGAGTTTGTTTTCATGATGTCTTTTTTTTTCATTTTTCGACATTATCTGTTCTTCTAAGGCAGCGGTCGGCAAATTTATTAGCCAAGGAGCCAAGTATGAACGTTTCAACAATTAAAAGAAAAATTGGGAGCCAAATCGGCTTGTTTAGTACACATTTATTATAAACTAAATTTCATACTTAATAAATATTAATTAATTCGAACAAAATGTGCGTGCTCCGTGGATATTTGGGCTAGAGCCGCACTTTGCCGACCACTGTTCTAAGATATACATACAACTGGTCTTGTTCTGTCATTTATAGTCAGATTATGTTTGCGTTGTCCTTGTTCAGGCAATGAGTTTTTTTTATTTTTTATTTTTTTTATTTACTTTTAGTAATTGGGCTCCAATGGAGCGGAGCGCTTTTACTCGTCAATACATATGCAAATATAAATGAAATAAATTTATTAATTATCAATTTGATTTAGCTGCTGTATACTGGTATTGTCCACTTACATACTAATGTCATAATAGTATATAATAAATCTACTATGATGTAGAAGAATAGCTGCTGTATAGGGGCATTGTCATCCTATTGTATACCTAAGGGTACACATAAAATGACATAAATTATGTCCAAGCTTTTTTATCAGTAAGATATAGTGTATACATAAGTACTTTTTCATTAGAATACAAAGCGACAAGCGGTTTTGAAAGTGAAGAAGACTTGCCGGCGTTTCCAGTGCACCACAGGCCGCCGAGGTCCCCCTCGGACTACTACGACGACGAACGGTAATTACTCTATATATTTATTTTGCTGAATATACATATGTCCAGGTCCTATTAACTTCGTAGGATGTACAAAATCTCAATTTTATAGGAGAGCTATTTAAAGTTGTTATTGTTTTAGGGCTTCCAATCCCGCAGCTGAACACAGGCACATACCGGTATTTACGGAACTAGGAATTTTTATCCCGCGGGATCCCGGTATTTTCGGGATTGGAAGCCCTTGTTTGTTTGCGTAGATTCTTTGTTGTTGTATTGAGAATTATATTTGGAAGCTATTTAAAAAACAAAAAAAAAAACAAATTAAATTTTTCATAATTCCGACTAAGTTAATAGGACCCGTTGATGTTCTTATTGGATTTTAATTGGTGTTACATCGCCCTGTTACTAAGAGTCGACTTATTATTACTATTATGTTATATTTTGAATTTAAGAAAAAACTCAACGGAGGATTTTTTTTATAGTAAAGTATATCTTTATTATGATATGTCTCAATGGATGGCGGGTTTTAGATTTGTTATATATTAAATAATAATAATATATAATTGTCACTTATTCACTAATAACTTTTGCATGTTAATCCTCTTACTAACATAGATATAAAATAGAATTTTCATACTTTAACTGCGATATTATTTCTTAACACTAGGTTTACGGACGTTTTCTATATTCCTACTTCTACTAAAACTAAAAAATAGACTTCAATATATATTTCTCTCGATCAATGAATAAAAGTCATACAAAGAGATAAAATAAAAATTTAAACAGTTTTTGGTAATTCTCTGATAAAAGTTAAAATGCGTCAATATTGACGCGTCCCGTAAACCTAGTGTTAAACAATCCATTGTTCTAATGTAACTATTGAAACAATAAAAAAATTACGGTTACCCACGATCTACGTATATAAAGGCAAAAAGGCTAGGTAGATGGTTATTACCCCAATATGCCGTCCTAGGATTGTCCGTCCCATCACCGTCAAACGTAACACCCGCGGATTAACCTAGTCGCGTTTCAGGATCAGTTTAAAAGTAGCCGGGTATAACCATTGTGCCCTACTAATCTGGATATAGCATATTCGTCTACTAAAGCCGGTATATCGAGGGCGAGTGTTTCTTGTTGTCAAAATATTAATAATTCTAATTTATCAACGACTTTTTTAAAACTAAACGTAATAAATAGCTTAATCAAATAAACGCGATAGTAAGCCACGTAGTTTTTTAAATTAATTATTTAATAATTAAAAGATATCTCGTTAAGCAGGCATAGAGGATGCGACCGCTATACGCAGATGTAGCAATCCTCTCCACTCGTGGGTCGCATTCAAACCCAACATCAGGTTACGTGACAAATGTCCATGAAATAAACCTTGAGAGTCGTGACGTCACTGTCAAATCCGTAATTACGTAAAACGTTCGTATTTTCGTTCGAAGTTTGTGCGCCTGAGTAGCCCCCCTGAATCTTTTCGCGGCATACATTCATCTAAAAAGCAATTAAGAGTACATATTAAGCATTCCATAATGGTATCATTTTAATTGAAGTGACACCATTTATGAAGCGACATCAAAATATATTCTTAAATCAAACGACTCAACGCTTAAATTGGAACGAAATATGATATTATGAGTTATTTAAGCCTTTGATGTGTTTTCGGAACTAGTGACGTGATTTGAATTTTATCGATATAATTGTATTATTTTATCGTGTAATTTTGGTGCTTACTTGAAGATGATGATTCTAATATTAACACTAGATTTACCAGATCAGTCAAAATGACTGGTCTTGCAAGATCAAATTAAAATTCCTACTGTGTGTAACATTTTCTCTAATTCTTCTAATCTTCTTTAATTTATAACAGAAGAATTAGTTTTATGAATTTTATATTATTTTATATATATTTGTAACAAATATATACTTTTTTGGTTTTGGTAGAAATAGGTATATTCAAGCTGGTAAATCTAGTGTTAAATAATATATTTGTTTAGACTTGTGACTTACTTGTCGCGTTTGCTTTCTATTATTTTAGTCCGATGTAAAGCTATCGAAATATAGGACTGAAATCGTTCTTAGCTAATTAAATAATTTTCGTGTATAGCCTAAGACAGAAATAGTGCAGACTTGATGAAATTATCATGATGATGATGATGATGATGATAAATTGTAACCTAAAAAAGGCTTTAATAGTGTCCATAAAATGAAATAGGTTAATGAATTATGATGACGTGACGCGCAGAAATGTTCATATACCCGTATGAAGTAAATGAAATTTAAACAGTTTTTTATCGGTATAAACATAAAAATAAATTTTAAAAGCAATTTATATTTGAGCCGCTCAGTGCACAAAGTGACTAACTCCACTTTTTGAAAAATTTTAAATTTAAGTATCAAAGCACTTGAGATAGTAACAACTTTTTATATTTATTATAACTTTCCTGAATAATAAAGATTAACACCATTAAACGACAATTTTTTTTGGGCTACTGAATAATAAGTAATTTATTTCAGAAGACACTTTGACTAACTCCATACTCTTATGTAAATCGTTTCAATAACGCAATTCAAGTGCACCACCAGCAAGCGTTGAATGATAACAGTTATCAATTTGCAGTTATTGTAAATTTTTTGTCCAACTTATACATGATGTCAAATTTTAGTGCCTTCTTACCAGAATTAAAGTAAAATGAGTTAGTCAAGCAGTCTAATTGCCGCAGGATCCCGTACTTGTGAAGTGGAATTAATTATTTTAAAAATAAAGAATAATTGGATTTATTTTAACTTTTACTTTACCAATATTACACGGACTACATATTTTTTTGGCTGCAGATCGAATGGCGCAGCATCAAAAATAATTTTCGTATTTTCTTTCGACTTAGAAAAAGCTTAGCCTTTCCTAAACTGACCACATCTGTAGCTTATTATAAGCGAAATTTATATGTTTATAATTTCGGATGTCATGAATTCGGTAAAAATATAAGCCATATATGTGTTTGGCCAGAAACTGAAGGAGCTCGTGGGTAAATAAAAACTTATGCTGCAAACTTTGAAAAAATAATAACATATTCCGATTCGTGTACCGGGCAAAATAGAAATATTAAAACTGTCTTAAGTTTGTTGAAACTTGTTCAAAGTACGGAAATAAGAGCTGAGTCAATTGACATAAGGAAATCTGTAGCAGTTAGGCCACAAAGTATGAAAAATGTAGATCAGCCTTTATTATATCCTAAAGGTAGAACTGTGACAAGGGAAAAAAGGAGAGACATGATGGATCTGCTTAAATTCATTCCTCCTGTTAACCATATTACTTTAAAAACTTGAGAACAAATCGAAATGACGAGTCCTTACATACATCTGATGAAGAAGACATTATTTATACTGCTGATAAATTAATCACAAATAAATAATAATACATTATAACAGCACTGTAAACACTCATTTTTATGGAAAATTTATAATAAAAATATATTATAATAACTAACTTTTTCTGTAATAATAAAATTAATAATTTAAATACCTAATTTAACTTTATTACTTTTTTCAGTTGCCAAATCGAATAACTCCACCAGTCACATGAAATATATAACATTTACTGATATAATTTTTTTGGCTATTCTTTCTTATTAATTTTATTACCATTAGATGAAAGCTATATATGTATTTATGTATTCTACAACATATTTTCGAATTTATATTATAAAGGGAATTTTTAAAAACAGTTTAAATTATTTCGTCGCATTTCTCAACTTTTTGGTTTATGGAGTTAGTCACTTTGTGCACTGAACGGCTCATTTAAAAAAAAAGCCATGACAAAACATTCAAAACAAAACACTAGAGATGTGCCGATTATGACTTTGGCCGACTAGCCGACTAGTCGATTAGTCGGTTGTAAATAAGCCGACTAGTCGGCCGACTAATCGGCCAAGCCGACTACGGTTTAGGGGATTCCCGTGACGCTTCGTTTACAGCTGATTCGCTGCAATTTCAGTCACTACTGACATGTGGACAAATATAAATAACAAAAAAAGTTTTTTAAGTTTTACAGCTCACTAGTTTGACGATAGTTTCAAATATCATCACGCAGTATTGCAATATATGTAATTAAATATTATGTTGATTTGTTTTTTAATTAAGATACTAATTTTGTTTGTTAAATGTTATCAATATATTTTCTTTACAAGGAAGTAACACATACATTTTATTAAGAAATAGACACAAAGTAAGAAGCCGGATAGTCGGCGCTTTTTACCGATTAGTCGCCGACTACGATAGTGGCCGGATAGTCGGCTTTACCGACTAGTGGCCGACTAGTCGGAACATCTCTACAAAACACCCATTATGGTGTCGCTCATTAAAATCTTCCAAGTGTTTGACTTTGTCTGAAACGGTCAGGTGAGGAGCGTTATAAAAGAAATATATTATCAAAGACAGAAGTGCTTTTTTTAAATAAAACAAAAGTTTTCCTTACAAAAAACCAACGCAAAAACTTAAAGAGGTAGCTTAATTTTTGTATTAATTTATAATAAATAAAATTTAATACAAATGTAATATACATTTATTGAATGGTAATAAAATAAATAAAAAACAAAAACATTCAGAAAAGAAGAAAAAATTCAGCTGCCAACATCTTATTTTCATTCGCCCTGTATAGAAGGCGGTAATTGGGAAAATAGGGAAAACTCTAAAATCACAAAAAAGAAAAATTCTAACCACATTCTATCGTCTTTTTCTTAATAATTATTTCAATAATTTCATTATCATGTGATATATTATTGGGGAAGGTATAACATTTAAAAAGTATAGTTTTTTAAAAATTATTATTATATTATGTTTGATGTTTTACAGGAACGTCCCAGAGACCCCGAACATTACTAATTCCATTACTAACGATATGTCTTCCTCATCATCATCGACTCTAACTGAAAACCATTCTCAGAGTTTTGTCAAAAAGCTTGCTTCAAAACTAGGAATTAGAACTAAATTTAATTCCGCTCCTAACATTTCTAACACATCAGGTCTAGAGTCGGAGGTAACCCTTAAACCGAAAGGTAGTCGCGGCAGAAGTAGTACGAATACAATTT